>JAFBJS010011159.1:0-47640 GCA_016785265.1 Paraplagusia blochii | reverse complement strand
GGACAGTGGTTATATTGGGAGAAGAATGCTAGACATGGAGCTACCAGGTAAGAGACGAAGAGGAAGGCCAAAGAGGAGATTTATGGATGCGTTGAGGGAGGACATGGAAGTGGTTGGAGTTGGAGTTGAGGATGCGCAGGACAGGGTGAGATGGAAATTATTGACTCGCTGTGGCAACCCCTGAAAAATGGGATAAGCCGAAAGGAAAAGAAGATATTCATGAAAAACAAAGTACAAAAACATGGCCACTTGACCTCTATTCTGGTTGGATTTGGTTCCTAAACAAAAATGAGTCTGACACCCCTGATCTACACAGTCTTTGGAAAGCCCTCCACTCAACAGTGCACTCCATTTCTTCTTTCAGTTCTCATCTATGAACCAGAGAACACTGAGGCATCTGATTTTCTTCCTCTGATTCAGAAGAAGCTCCTGGAGAGTGAGTTACCAAGCAATGTGCTTACATTTATATGTTTATATATTCGTATTTATATATATTCGTTGCTGGGTCTCAACGAATATGAATGTCCGCCAAATCACATTGCACTATATTGTGAGCCTTCTTGTTAGTGCTGAGCCCACAAGAATTTATGTAGGTTGGGACAATGCCATGCTCAGAGCACCTCAGTGCCAGCTGGTGGATTCGAAACCTGGAGCTTGGCAGACCCAAGTCCACTTCCTTAAACACTAGACCACCACAGCCAACAAGCAACATATAGCTAACTGCAATTTGGACAAATAACTATCAAAAATGTGCATTTCCCTTAGAACACAAAGATGATGCTGCTGAAGAGGAGTCTGACGCTGACGTAAATGATGATGCTGACTGTGAAAGCGTTGGAACAAACTGCAGTCCCTACTCCTCACCTTTTTCATCATCTGAGGATGAAATGAAGAAGGGCAAATAAAAATATGATTTGTAGGAAAAATGGTATACTACTGAGAAAAAGCTTGTGATGACCAAACAAAACTAGATGCACTAGAACACAGTTGTGTCTTCATCACCTACCTAAAAAAAAACTCTTAAATTATATGACCAAGGCACAAAAGCTAAAGCTAACTCAAATAACAATACATTGTTTCAATCCAGCCATGGGCAACATAAGGACATAAAGTTCTACCTATCTCTCTGGTTGATGAGGTAGTAAAGGCTACTAGCAATTTAGCATTTTAGGCTAATAGTTTGTGTGTTGTTGATGTATATAGATAGAACATATTTACTTTTCATTAGCATTTAGGTAAATTGTATTCTGAAACAGAAACCCATATTTAAAATCAGAAACAGAAAGTACAATAAAGATATTTTACCTAACATAATGAACATTCATTCGTTCATTCATTCATCTTCTTCTGCTAGTCCAGATCAAATCATACGGCTGTATATTGAGTTTCTGTGGGTGCTGAGCCCACTGGAATTTATATGGGTCGGGACGGAACTATGATCAGAGCAAAGAAGTTGAAACCTTTCAGACCCATTCTTTCTCTAGGCAACCTCTGCCATTGCAATGAATAATCATGGTGATTTCAATATTATATTAGATTTAAAAGTAATCCTGATTTTGCTTTCAAACATAGTCATGCAGCCATAGTGGCCATACTGGTTTCTTACATAACTTAACTGTGAAAGTTGAAATCCTTGCAAAGTCAAACAACTTTTATGTCAACGTATCATAATACATTTGACTGTTCCTACATTTTGGGTAGGTTGGTCGTCCACAGCCAAACACACTTGTCTAAAACCTGTGTGTGACACACACCTTTACCTGGAGAGATAGAGAGAGAGAGCGGGTGAAACGGTGAGAGAGAGGGTGGAGGAGGGGGTAGAAGGATGGTGCGTGGTTTTTTCCGTCAGTGCTCACTGTTATTTTCTCTCCTGGCAGTTTAGCCTCTTTAAAGTGGATGGTGTCAGTCAGTGTAACACTCAGGAAGGCTTCATTAGCCATCAGTGGGAGGCAAAAGGCTGTGACTCACGCCTGCGTAGAGAGGACACCAAATAGCAATCGGAGCTCGAGGTAGAAAAAAAAGGAGGGGAGAACAACTCCAATGTTTATAATATATATAAATATATTCACAGAGAGCTGTTTTAGTAGATTTGGATTATCTGGACAGATTTTATTGTCGCGCCTTTTTTTATGCCAAGTCTAACTTATGGGTCTGCGTTCTCTGGAGACAACGTGTGAGCTGGTAAGACATTTGCGCCCTTTACGCGCTTCAACTACCTGCTGAATGATTATGGATTACTACCATATTAATGATGGGAAAATATTTATAAATAATTGCATCTCAGATTAGTGATTGAAGGAATTCAGGGCGTCCAGACTCTCTCTCTCTCTCCTCTCTCTCTCAGCCACGGTGACATTGAGTAATGACAGTGAAGGTGCGTATGTTGGTGTTGAAAATATGTAGCTGTTAATTTAAATCGTTAGTATAAACAATGGAATTTGTCTGGTTAATCTGAGTTATTTTGTGTTTTTTTTTTTTCCTCCGTATTACACCCTATGCATAATTTTTAATAATCCCTCAATATATTGCACAGGCTATGTCATCCGAATACCATTTTTTCAAGTATCAAATTATTTAAATGTATACAGCAGCAACATGGAATAATAGGGAATTTCAAATACATGGACATAAGCTTTAATTGTGTGATTATATTACATGGCGGTGTCAGTGCGCAATTTCCACCCGCCACCCCCGCGCCCCACCGATTCGCACCACCCAGCAGCTGCCCTTAAAAATGTATCAGCAGAAAACATCTTTTTCAGATCTCAGGGTCATTCAAGTAAACTGATAACAATGTAATTATAGAGAGAGAGGGGGGAGTAAGGGGGGTCAAATGTATTTATCGTCTGTAGTTTGCCATTCCTGATCCTGGATCGTTTTGTTTGCACTTGAATTATTGTTCCTACCAGGAATAGATAAAAAAACCATCAACAGCTGGTTTGAAAGATGGCCACATCCGAACCGAGAGCCACCGACGGGGATCAGGACCCGAACTCTGCCAATTTAAGAGCCCCGTCCACAAGTAGGTCTTCAACCTCTATAAATAACTCTATTCCTTCTACGTTATCGATCCTCTTGGGAGAAATTATCGTTAGGCGCGCAGCCGTCCGCCCATTGAGTAGATATGAAGGTGACAGGGACGTGATACCTGGTCAAAGACAAAAACATAAAAACAAAAGACAACCCAGACAGACCGCAATCTCGCGCCTCTTGTTTCCTTTGGCTGGTTCTGTCTGTTTTTCTTTACCGTCCCTCTTCCCTCCCTCCTCTGTCTGGTAAAGTCCCTCTCTCCCGGGCCATTGGCTGCGTGAGTTCCATCGTTAATCATTCCGGTTAAAAACAGAGCCATCAAAGCTGCCAGTCTCAGTCTTGTTGGATCGAGAGGAGCCGAGAAAGAAATAATGACACATGCTTACAATGACGATTTAGTACACTTGAACGATGCTTTAATAATGGCGACATTAAAGTATATAATTATTATTAATAATAATCATAATCGTATACAGTGTATATAGAAATGTATATATGCTATTTAGATATTTCTACTTGTCTACGTTTGTTTACATGTCACCAGTACCTATTTATATTTATCACTAAAATATTTATTGAAATTATTTTTTATTAATTGAAATTATTCTTATTTTATTTTCATAGTTACGAAACAAAATTAAAGAAAGAGTTTATTTAATTATATTTTTAACACGGGCCCAAAACTCTCAAGGCTTAAATTTGGAGATTATTCTAAAACGAAATTGTGAGGCGCAGTCCTGTATAGACTATTTCGGCCATTTCTGTCGTTACTTGTTCGACGTCTGCTGTGTTAATAATATATATATATATATATTGTCAAAGGTTCTACTTGAATTTAATTATTTTAAATGTCCTCCACATCGTAAATTTATTATTCGCTTTTATTGCATTTAAATATTATACATTGTCTCTGGATTGCGACATAATAGCTTATGTTAAAAGTTGATGTTCGAAGGCAGGAAAATAAAAATGGTTGCCTTCGTCGTCACTGCTGCTGTCATTGCCAGTATCTCACCTTTCAACTGATACCCTCGGCCTTTGCTGTGTCGTATCAGTCCATGTTTAAGTTTAAATTCATATAAACTATTATAAAATTATATACTATTATGCAACTATGTCTTTCCTCACGGTGGCAGGGCTTACCATCAGAGCTGTTTGTTTTAAATTCCTCCGGGTTCATACCGGGATCGTTTTGTTTGATTGTTTGTTTTTATGTGGATTTACTTGTATACATAACTTTCTGTATCCACTTTGCTTTGACACACACTCCCGGGGCCACAGACAACACGCAGTCTGCTCCCCTCACACACTCCGCTTCACTCAATTAATTTTTGGCCATCCCGAGTGAGCTCATTTCAAGGTTGTTAATACCTCTCCGCCTTTTGGCTGGGTGTGTCCGTGGATTGGCCCCACGACCGACTGTCGCTTCTCATTGATCGAACCAAATCGGAAACTCACGGACGGCTGCAAATGAGTATTAAGTTGAAATTTTATTTGTTGCTATCTTGAGTGGCGACACACCCAGTTCGAGTCCGTTTTTGACCGACCGCCTTGTTCGACGTCACGTTCGCGTTCTGTTACATAAAAATGTAAAATAATAACAATAAAAAACTAAACCGCTTAATTCTGTTCTAGCCAACGAATACGCGTGGGTGCACGGATGCACACGGAAGCTGGGAATGAAGATATGCGGTAAGTCTTTCTTTTTGCATGAACGAACCGCTCCTCCTAACACAGGCAATGGTTTGGGAAAATGTTATTATCACACACATTTATGCGAATTTTCTCAATTTTCTTAATGTATGATCAAGGCAGTGTTAGGCCTTAAAAAACAGGGTCGTGATAATGCACTGTGTTCACAGACGCGCTGTCACTATGCGTTTCCATCTCTCTAAAGGTCATTGGATATTGGCCTGTGGTTCTGGAGATGAGTCCCTCCATTCTCGTTTTGAACATGGCATGTCTTTTCTAATACGATTCTGAGTAAAATCCACAAGACATTCTCGAAATATATACATATATTATGGTGTTCTTCCAAGGTTATGATGGTTCACAATTTAATGTTTCTAACTCATATTTAATCATTTATAATTGAAAAAAAAAAACAGAAGTTATTTTCTCTTCCTATTTAATATTCATCTCAGAATAGAACGTATTTCACAATCAAAATTATTATCAGCTATTTCTGTTTAGGTTTGTGAATAAACCAAAATGTATCTTTGAACCTCTTTTGTATTTACATTTAAATATAATTTATTCGATTTTATTTATTAATTTGATCGTGGTCTTTAATTGGTGTGAGCAACCTGCCAACCAGATTGGATTTCTTCAGATTATTGCAGATCAGATTATCTTCATGGTAAGACTAGATGAAATGAATTAATCAAATGAAAGAAACACAGACCATTCAATTAAAAAGGAAGAATATCCCAACATTACTTTCATGAAAAGATCTGCGGGAATGATCCCTTCCAGCCCTCCTCCTTAAAATATCTATGCATACATCTGATGGTAAAAAAAACAGAAGAGGGATAGGAAGTAGCCGACTGTTTTCTGTTGCGTATGCAGACACATAGTTGGATAGATGAGTTAGAGAACTAGAGGCTGCTGCAGGGCTCTGTATGTCTGTCATCAACCACTTTTATGGGCTGTGTATTTATTGTCTGCACGGATAATCACTTTGACCAGGCTTGGTGCTCTGTGAGCTTTGAATCAGGGAAGGGTGACTCACATCTCCCTCCTCTAAATCCTACATGAGATTCCAACAGAAGGGGTGGCTAAGCTACGTAGAGTCTCAACAGAGAGTCATTTTATTCATTAACTTACTCTTGCCCTTTTTTTCTGTATAAATTGGGGATTTCAATGTTGAGTGATCATTCCTACGCATCACTATGTACCTTAGGGTTCCTGCAGAAGAATAACAATATGGAGGAGAAGGGCGGGATGAGTGGGCAGAAGAACCTGCTATCCTGCAACAACAGCGAGAAGAACACACACTTCACACACACTGAGACTGATTTCTCCAACCTCTTTGCCAGTGGTGAGAGTTGCAGAAGTGCTAATGTGTTATTAACACTTAAAGGTATATAACGTTATATACCTTTATCCCCATCATCGTCTTATACTCAATCTGCCACTAATAGTAGTTGTTGTGGAAAGTAGAACAAAGTACCATCCAAAGCATTGCTGTGATTTAAAAATGTCCCATTAAAAGTTTAAGGTGATATTAACTCTCCTACTGCTAACCGATGCGCCAGTACTGTCCAAAAATATAATATCCAATTCTGAAATATTTGCAGATGCTATCTTCCCAAAAAATTTTTTAGATCACATCACATTACTCTGAATGGGCCATATTTAACGTAGAACATATACATTAAGATACACCACCTAACATGTAATTCTATTTAGTAGTTTATCTTCCCCCTGTAACCAGACACAGTAGATCCTTAATAATAATAGAAGGATGCTGATAATTCAGCCTTTAGCAAAAATGTATGATCCCATTTAGATATTATATGCAATATGATGAGGTAATTGCTATGTTAAACATAACTGACCACTTAAATAGGTCACTTAATTCTGTCTTGAAACGTTTAGTTCAACTCAATTTAGGTAAATTTTAGGTAAATCTGTACTTTTCTTCCTTAGACCTACTGCCAGCCAAAAATGGAGAGGAGCCCACCATCCAGTTTTTGCTGGAGGTGGTTGACATCCTCACTAACTATGTGAAGAAGACTTTTGACCGCTCCACTAAGGTCCTGGACTTTCACCATCCCCACCAGTTACTCGAAGGCATGGAGGGCTTTAATCTGGAGCTGTCTGACCAGCCCGAATCCCTGGAGCAGATTCTGGTAGACTGCAGGGACACCCTGAAGTATGGCGTGAGGACAGGTGAAACAGGCTTGATGTCACTGACATTTCTTTGTTTTGGGGTGTTTCTGATAATTTCCTGCCCCCTATGTCGATGTTTTAAATCCTGTATTAAAAGTAAAGTTCTTATCATTTTTTTGTTTAAGAATTAATATGCTTCATTTAAAAAAAAAAAAACTTGGCACGAAATTTTTTTTTTTTTTCCGAAGAATCCCTACATTCTGTAGTCTGGAGTAATATCTCAGAATATCTTATTCAGATCTTTAAATGCATTCTCTATATCTCGTGTTAACGAAAGGCCCAGGGACCAAATGCACCACCAAGTGTTTGTGTGACCTGTGGAAGAAAAACTTAAAAATCACAAACGTTTACAAAAAAAATTACAAAAGTGGACGTCATAGGTCAAGATATGAAAAGTGTTGTTTGTAACATTGTTTGCAATAATAACTCAGCAACAATCTCTATGGTTGCATTTTCAGTTTTCTAAATTTTATTTTATTACAGTATTACAGTAAATGCCTTTATTTATTCATTGTTCCCCTCCCGTTTCAGTCAACATTTCCCTTTCCTTTCCACCCTGTCAACCTATTAAAGCAAGTATGGCCTGAGGGTGTGCTAACATACTCTGTTCCAAGCTGTTTAAAAACAACAGAGCTTGATCTTCCCCATGGGTCTCATAAATCACACAGAGTCCATGCTGTCACTTTACACCAAAGACAAGGAAGAGTTTTTTCTAAACTACAAACATTTGAAATTGGGTAAGAATAGGAGCAGTAAGTGGTGTTAAAACAGGTCATTGGTTCTTCTAACTAGCTGCTTTACTTTAACGGCACACTCTCCCATATTGCAAATATAAATTATATAAATTAGGTATTTGTACATAGAAAATATTATTTATATTGAAATTGTATGCCATTTTATCTCTTTTAATTAGACATCATTATTATTACTATTATTTATTCAAGCTTTCATGTATTTAGTTGATAATTAATTCATTGCTTAATGATTCAGCCCCTTTTTCAAGATGAAGGGTGCATCAAATTTGGAACAAAATCATATGGTCAGGTTAAAAAAACACTTTGACTCTGGACTTATTAATGAATAGTGTTCATCAACGTACAGCGTAGTGAAGGAAGTGTCTTGAGGTAGATGACAAACAAAGACAATGAATTACATTACAGTCAGTTCCCACCCAACGTATGCATGTGTTTTTCTGTGCACAGGACATCCACGCTTTTTTAACCAGCTGTCCTCTGGTCTGGACATCATCGGCTTGGCCGGAGAGTGGCTCACCTCCACTGCTAACACAAACATGTAAGTGTTTGTCTTGTTCTCGTTGTTGTGACAGATTAATGTAAACAGAGGAAACACCTAAAGTTGGGTCATATGTTTTAAGAGTAATATTGAATAACAATTAATAACAGATAAAATCATATTGTACTCTAGAGCATCATTCAAACATTAGGCAATATGCTGTATTCATTCATTCAAACTCATTTTTACTTAGAGGTCAATACAGTTCCCTTGAAGGGCTGATCACAAATGGAAGACTGTATAGATGTTACTACTTTGTAATGTATTAATACGTGTTACTCCATTTTAATATTATTTATTCAAGAACTAAATATTGTTCATTGCTGTAAAATTCAACAGCTTTAATTCATCAGATTCAGAAAAAAACACTGCATTGATATTATAAAATGCAGCTCCTGCAGGCAACAAACTTAACGAGACCAAATGTGGCACCAGGTGCACCCCGAGTTTGGAATTTTTATTTTATTAGTTCTTGATAACAATTTGTCCAATGACAAAAGTGTCAGTTTTTGCTCACTCGTAAATAACCTGCAAATCTGTGTCACATTCGTAACTTCCTCGTTGTGGCCCGCTGAAAACAGCGCACAGGCATCTTCGTGGTGTAAAGCCATATGTTGATTCCATATCAAATCTGCATTAACAGCGCTTTCTGGGGCATATTATATGTTTTGGTGCAAGCACATATTGTAGTGCATGATGAAGTTATTGCATTTGAAAACATAAAGCTAGCCAAGCAGTTCCTTCGGTTTTTACATATAATAAAAGTTTCTAGGCCACTGTGCATGCACCTTTCTTAGCAGCATCCTCATAACATCACACTTGTGTTTCAACACAGAATGCTTGGTTTTCAAATGGTGAAGTTTTACATGTTTAATTTAGTACTGAAGGAGCTGTTTGCTGTGAATTATTAAAAACAGGATTAGTAAGAGGGAACAGCCTATCATTGGCTTGTTTTGTCTCCACACTGACTCTTAAGCCCTGCTTTAAGAAACTGCTCTAAGATACTCCTAAGAAGACTGTTTGTTAGTTATTTTGCTAGCTAGGGGCCTATCAATTAGGCAGATGCATATTATGTCATATTGACCAGAACAGACCTGACACAAGCGTCTTGACAGATTAGCATGAGTCACGGACAGATGGAGGAAAGAATCAGTTAAATTTGCAAAATAAATTGTTCAGAATCAGATTTAAATTTAGTGGAAATAATATAAGTTATGCATTCTTTCTGTGCAGTCCATTATCAATTGATCAACGGACAGGTCCCAGTCAATGGCACAAGGGTTGTGCACCACTTGGAATTTAAGTTCAGGGTATGCATCGCACCAGCCAAGGATAACAAAAAGTACAACCTACAAGAGTAGCACTTGCGCCTACACAAGCCCAAATTTTACAGCTGTTAATGTGAATGTAACATGAAAATGAAATTATATATTTGAATAATAACAAGCACAAGTTGTAAACCCAACCAAAGAATGAAAAAACATGCAAGTCTAAAAAAAAAGGTCCTCCAAGAACTGCAGCCAGTATGGTTGCTTCCTATAATTTTGTGTGTTTAATGTTACTTCTCTTAGTTGTCTTTCAGCTTTAGAAACCCAACCAGAGGATGTATAGGAAGTCTGGAAAACAGTACAGTCTTGAAAAGATGGTAGTTATTTCTGCGCACGTCAGCATCAACCAAAAAACAATTCTAACACTCCAGACTGAACAAGAGATGTCCAATTGTACCAGACAACTACTATGTGCTCAATATTAGTGTAATATATCATCTCTATAATATGATATATAATATCTTTTAAAAACTTGTTTTTTTAAAGCTATTAATGCATATGACTTTGTATTATAAGAATCATAATACAAAGTCATATGCATTAATAGCTTGAAAGGTCCGGAGGTGTTTACCTCAGCTCAGGGGTAAATGGCAAATATTAATATGAATTGAATTAGATTCAGAAATTAAATGTTTGGACAATCGTCACTTAGTCAATCTCAGAGGTCCCTATAGTAAACCTGCTAAGTCCTAGACCTAGGTGCCTGGGTAAAACCCACCAATCCTAAAATAATTTTCTTTAGCTTGTGCTAATTGCCTTGTTCCCTTTTTCGAACTTTTAATATACCACTGGGACAGAGGTGAGAGAGACTTTGACTGTGGTGTAGAACATCATTGAGGCTGACCTTATTTGCAAATGTCCTGGTTTTCATTCCTGCCACTGCCATACCACAAGCAAATATACCAAGTGTAAATTGAGTGATGGTCTTTGAACTTGGATAAATAATAAAACAATAGCAAAAAAATAACAAAAAATAACATAAAAAGTCATCCACCTTGTATAAATAACCATCCATCTATCTTAAGCTGCTTATCTGTGCTCAGGTTTTGGGGGCAGCAGTCTCCACAACTGCCATCATAATTTCACCACACCATGGCTCATAAAATGGTGCAGTGAGATTTTGGTGGCAATTGTGGAGACTGCTACGACCTGGTAATGGACAAGAGGATGAAGATGAATTAATTAATTTCCCAAAGATGTACTTTTGATGAATAAAAGCAAAGTCATTATTTTTGGTTAAAAATCATCATACATACATAGCTGTTTAAGTTTCTGCTCCCTAAAGCTAGCACTACCACTTCCTTCCAAATTCATGTTATATCTCTTTTCTTTCAAGACGGTTTTGTTTTTCTGCTGGCTAAGTTGGTTCATACATCAGGGCCATTTCCACCTTAATTTCTACAGTTGAATCCTAAAACTGTGCACTAGCACTATCTTCTGCGCACACGCTTCCACACCAGTGCTGGATGTCCCAGATACAGTGTCTACAGTTTTCCAGTCCATTGACTGCAGACTCATTGAGCCCTGGTGTGAGCAGATAGGACCAGCTGGGCCCCTCACAGATACAGAATGTCCCCAAAGCCCTGTGTATCAGTAGAGAGTGGCTGCTGCAGCTCCCTGTGGGGCGTTAGTTCTGGATCTTTTGTCCCTGTGGACCCTGAGGAGCCAAGAGGAAGGAGGAGGGAGTGTGTGTTTGTGTGTGTGTGTGTGTGTGTGTGTGTGTGTGTGTGCTGAATGTGGCTAAAATGGACATTTAAGGGCCTTCCCAAGAGACAGACAGGTGACTGAGGGGTAATTTCAGACGTAAAAAGAGCTATGATTAGCTGTGATTGTGGTAATGATAACAATTATAGTCATTAAAGCATGAAATGACTGAGGAAATGGAGGATTACATGAAAGATCTAGAATTCATTTGAATTCATCATTTTTAATACGTAAAATATTTCCATCTTTTACCAATAAAAAAAGGAAGATGTTCTTCATATACATATATCATAAAATAGGACCCAAATTTATATTCTACATTTGGATTTTTGACAGGTTTGTATTAAGTATACAAAGCAGGTCAGTTCTAGAAAATACCTCCTTTGTCTCTTAGTATACATTGAGATGTCCTTTTTCTTCTTTTTTTCCCCTTAAGTCACACACTTGTTTTTCCCTTTAATATACTGCCTCTCTTTTTCATCTTTTTTCACATTTTCCTTTCAGTTTGGTGCTTCTTTCTGCTTCCTCATCAGCTCCCCCACCACATACCCTCCCTGCCTTCCCCTCGGCCATTTTTTTTTCTTTTGTATTCGTTTGTGTGCAGCTCAGCCCGCTCCCACCTTCCCCACCTCCCCTGGCCTTTTTTCACCCCCTCACATTGCAAACTCCTTCTTGGAAGATAAAGAGTGCAAACAGGGGAAAAACACAACCAGCCTAAAAATCCTCATCAGCTCCCCCACCACATACCCTCCCTGCCTTCCCCTTGGCCATTTTTTTTTTCTTTTGTATTCGTTTGTGTGCAGCTCAGCCCGCTCCCACCTTCCCCACCTCCCCTGGCCTTTTTTCACCCCCTCACATTGCAAACTCCTTCTTGGAAGATAAAGAGTGCAAACAGGGGAAAAACACAACCAGCCTAAAAAATTAATCCCCCTGTGTCAATTGTAGATAAATAGTCTGTCGCAGTGTCTGATAGGAGTCAAAGGGGGTAGATTAGAGATGGGGGTAGTTGCGTATTGGCCTAAATAAAAGCGGTGGTATACAGGGATCCATCCTGAGGGTATGAATGTGTGTGGAGGCAGTGAAGTGTGTTGTCAGTTCATAAGAGCTCAGGCTTTATGCGACACACTTAACCCACTTTTGTTTGTCCAAGAATTTCTCTTAGTTTTCTGTAGTTTTCTCCGCAGACAGATAAGGTATGCAAGAAACCTAATTTTTTAAACTAAACTACAGTAATATCTGTATACAATGTAATGCAAACAATACTGTATTATTAGCTTAATTATAATCGGTATTTCCTCTAATTATGACAACCAAAAAATGAAATCCCATTTCAGTTCATAGCGGAGTTGAAAATGATGAAAAATTGTTGTGCAATATAGGACAATAAAAAATATTGCCAAAATGTAAATAACCTAATATTCTTTTCAATAGTCACTTTTTCACATTCTATAGTTAAAAATGCTTGCATTTTGTAACCCCTTATCCTAGTATCAACCATAACAAAAGTACCTATTTTTATTCTTAGCATAATTCTAACCACACCCTTATTTTGATCCTAACATTAAACTATATTCTAAAATTTAAAATACCTTCATCTTGTTGGGGACCTAAAAATGTCTCAAAGGATTATGGTTCTCTGCAAAGAAGAGTCTCTACAGGTTTAGCTGTATCTAGACAACACTCAACTCACATCTCTGGACTAGCCGCCAGTCCGATTTGCCCTCGGGCCTCTCTTCAACCCATCTTCTCTGCACTCTAGTCTAGACAGATAGCTATCAGAGCTTTGTGTGATTCAACTATACTTCTCTGATCTTAGGAACCATTTAAATATGAATGTTTGCAGCCTCATTCTTATCAGACAGGATTTTTTAATTATACCATTCAGCACAAGCTCTGGTTTCTGCAGTTAGCACACCTAATAAGATTGTGTGTGTTTGTGTGTGTGTGCACGTGCGTATTTCAGTCTAACATGCAAATTTGTGTTTAACAACCTGGTAGCAATGAATTACTAGAAAGAAACTCCCAACAAGAACCATGTCATGATACAATATAGTTTTTTGTTGTGATCCTGAAATTAATAATCAAACTAATACCATTCCTGGGTATCAGCAATGGATGTTTTTTTTAATAACTAACCAGTCCTTATACTCATTAATACTGTAATTCACAGGTTCACCTATGAGATTGCTCCAGTCTTTGTGTTGATGGAGCAGCTTACTCTCAAGAAGATGAGAGAGATGATTGGTTGGCCCGGTGGAGAAGGAGATGGATTGTTTTCACCAGGTTAGTTTCACAATAACACACACACAAAAAATGGTTAAATGAATAATTATTGATGAAAACCTCCCTGCCCGGGATAGTATTTGGTGACCTGCTGGGTTTGAAGCATGATCTTCTACTGTTTCTGCTCATTTGTGCTGGAACATCCTTCTTCCACAGGTGGTGCTATTTCCAACATGTACAGTGTGATGATTGCCCGTTACAAGTATTACCCAGAAGTCAAGACTAAAGGGATGTCTGCTGCTCCTCGGCTGGTCCTCTTCACATCTGAGCATGTATGTGGCTTTGAACACAAACATAAACCCACTAGATCCTCTTTTTTGATATAGAGGGATAGTTTAATGATCCTCATGGACAGACAGGCTTCACAAAAATACAGGTTATCAGCTGACAGGCAAAAAGTGAAATTGCATCTCATTTGAAGGTTTACAGATGAGAAATTTCAGTTATGACAGTTACAGACTGTAAGACAATTAACAGACAGAGAAAATAATTTACTACAGCACACTGCGAAACAACTGACGTACAGGAAAGAAAAATTACAAAGGGATTTGACTGTGATTACCTAAAGGAAAATGTATTAGGTTTTAGTGTTTGGATAGCTAGATGGTAATTTATCCATTTACTTTTAATAACCATTATAAACTGTAAAGAGGTTGAGTCGAGTACCTATTCTCTGTATTCTTTGACCTCCTATACCAGTACTTCTCAATTATTTTCTGTTGCCCCCCCCAGCAAGAAGAAAACAATTGGCACCCCCCTCCACCACCACCCACTCTCCGCCGCAACTATAAATAACAGCATTTGTCTATAAAATAGTTCTAGGTACACCTCTGCATAACATCGTATCATTGTTAACATAAAGAAACAAAAAAAGAGATATATAGTTCAACTTACAAGGATGTGCAATTACACTTTATTGTAGTACGGCGGAAACAAAAGCATGTTCCCCAGGGTCACACGCGCCCCCCTCAGCATCGCACCGCGCCCCCCCAGGGGGGCCCGCCCCACACTTTGAATACCCCTGTTCTATACAGTTAGGCACGAATATGCAGTTACAATAAGCAACAGGGCTGGTGTACCAACCACAACAACAACAGAACATCTGTAAGCAACTGTACCTCACAAACAAAGAAAATAAGTATGGCATTTCAGTTTGGTCATCTCATCTGGTCAACGAAACACACACATGCCGAACCCTAAGTGTTCTAATTAGCTACTGTTCTGCTTCACTGCTTGCAGATTGAGGCTACTGAAATAGTGATGTGGTAATGGCACAGTGGGTCAATTTGAATCAGGAAAATAGCTTTTTTAATGCACGATTTTGCTCTTGTCTCCTCTACTTTGGTCTATGAAAAATGAGTTTTTGACAGCCAGTAGTGGAGAATAGCCAATGTTAGTAATTGGCTCATGAAATCCCCTTTTTTTTAAAATAGGTTTTCATATACAGTAAAGGCTAGTACATTATGGTTGCATTTGTGTCTTTCTTCCCTTAGAGTCACTACTCAATTAAGAAGGCAGGAGCCGCCCTTGGATTTGGGACTGAGAATGTGATTCTGCTGAGCACAGATGAGAGGTAAGGAGAAGTCACTGCAAATGTACCATCACAATTGGCTGGATGAGTACTGCATCGTACAAGGTCAGCCACAATGAAAAAAAAAGGGACAAAGTAACAAGACAAACTTAATTTTTACTTTTATTTATTGAAAAATGTATTTTTCTTCTTTACTTCAATTTCCTGTCTACCCTGATATGTAATGTAGAATTTTTCATATAGAATCATTAGTTTTGAATTAGTTCATAAATCATTGGTATTTGTATCTCTTTAACTTTCAACCTTTAAGTTAATTTTTCTGTATTTTTTCAGTGATCAGCAAACAAAATAAACAAAATGTGGGTACCGTATGTGTTATGACATAAATACACCACTAATACTACAAATCCTACCAGTGTATAGTTGTATACGAGTAGGCCAACGTTGAGGTGATCTTGTGGACAACTAAAACTACACCGCAGGCCAGATCAGACTGAGTTTGGCACATGCCAAAATGCCATTGTATTACATATAAATATACCCATCTACTTATTGCATATCTACACCTCAGGTGTAGATGGTAGCAGAACCTGCAACTAGGTAGAACTGAGATAAAAGCTAAAATGGATAAAAAAAATATAATAATTGTTATTGTCAAATATTATTTGTATGTTTTTTTTGTTGTTTTTTTGGCTATAGTTTGGCTCATAGTTTTAATGCAAAAATGGTTATTTGAAGTTGCGTCATGTTTTGCCTTCTGCCAGGGGGAGGGTCATTCCATCAGATCTGGAGGCCAAAATCATTGATGCAAAACAGAAGGTAAGCATCTCAGATTTTTACGTCTTTTTTCCCACATTTGCCGTGATACTTTGTCCCTCTAAAAGGCATATTTTTGATTTGTCAGGGTTGTATGCCGTTGTTTGTCAATGCCACAGCTGGTTCCACTGTGTATGGAGCTTTTGATCCCATCAATGAAATAGCTGACATTTGTGAGAAGTACAATCTTTGGCTACATGTAGATGTAAGTGGCTGACATTGGCTTAGTGTTGTAGTATTCAGATGAAAATATGTGTTTTTGTTGTTTTTTTTGTCTAACTCTACTTTGTCCTTAGGGAGCTTGGGGTGGTGGACTCTTAATGTCCAGAAAACATCGTCATAAACTCAGTGGCATCGAGAGGTAAGAGTTTGGTAACATTCCAAATGGTTTTCAAGAGGAACCAGACTGAATTATATAAATGTACTTCCTGCGACGCACATTCACAATATTACTGAAAAAGATAGACGCCATTTTATAATACCTGTGACTTAAGTCGGTTCCATGGTGCAGCACTTCGCATGCCTGACTTAAAAGCAGTGAGTCCTGGTCTATGAATTAGAATATTTTGCCAACAGAACAGAAACAATATTTTTTAACAGTTCTGGTTTGGGGTTCCACTATAAAATTGACTCCAACAATATATTTGACTCTCAACCAAATATATTACAGAAAACAGTTAATTACGTTCCATGTCAAATTTAACAACAATAGTTTTTTTATATTTAAGTATAGTAGTAAAATCTAACTTGTAACAGCAGATATGCTGTCAACACCAGGGATTGTATTAGCTAAAATCATTCAAAACTTTAAAAAGATAACTAGAATCAACTGTAAGAAAGGTTTTAGAAAATAAATAAATAAATAAATAAATGATTGCATTTTTTTTTCAACTTTCAAAATCTTTGCTGAAGAAATTAAGTTTGAAAATTAGTTTGCTAGTATTAAAATTTTTACTAATTTAAGAGCAATAAAAAAAAATATCACCAACCGATTATATATTTTATTACATATCTATATATACGTATGTGTGTGTGTGTGTGTGTGTGTGTGTGTGTGTGTATTCGTATGTTTTCAGTACCGAACACACAGTTTAAGTAAATTGTGCCTAAAATTTTAACTGAATACTATACCCAAACTACACCTTTGGGTCAGGCCAGAACTTAGAAACGAATTAGAGAAATAATGAACTAATAAATAATCAATTAATAATCTTTGCAGGGCCAACTCTGTCACATGGAACCCGCACAAAATGATGGGCGTTCCTCTGCAGTGTTCTGCCATCCTGGTCAGAGAAAAGGTACTTGTACATGCATGGTACAGGGACCAGCAAGTGGCTGGAAGTAAGGATAATTAGCTTTCATTTGTTTTTTTTATTTGTAGGGAATCCTGGCAGGCTGTAACTCCATGTGTGCCGGCTACCTGTTTCAACCAGACAAACAGTACGACGTTACCTACGACACGGGTGACAAGGCCATTCAGTGTGGACGACATGTGGACATCTTTAAATTTTGGCTGATGTGGAAGGCCAAGGTCAGTTTGGTCGTCACAGTGACACGCTTTTGTTTTGGATCTATTGTCTGTCTCTTTAGCGTATAAAAAAATACTGTAATTCAAAGGCTTTATGTGTTAATGGGTTGTTTACTGACACTGCAGGGCACCATAGGCTTTGAGCAGCACATTGACAAATGCCTGGATCTGTCTCTGTACCTGTACAACAAGATCAAGAACAGGGAAGGATATAAAATGGTGTTTGATGGCGTGGTGAGTTTGATTCTACTGAGTTTTTACATTTCATGTCATTACTCAAAGATAGACAAATATCAAATACTTTTGACAGATGGGAAACCAGTTTTTTTAATCACCACCTGAAGCCACCTAGTGGCAGGGTATTTAATTGCTCTATTCGCCACTGTACAGATAAAGAGAATATATATATTTGCAATTAAGACTTTTAATTAAGTAAAAGTCTTTATATGCAAGTTTTTTGCTAACTTTGTAGTTAATATTTGCTCACTATATAGATTTTAATTCTATCATATTTGCTTCTATATCTATCTTTGTAGTTGTTGTTTTTGCTCACTTTATATATTTTTCTTTTTTTGACTTCTTCTTCTTTGCTAACTTCATAGTTTATGATTTTTGTTTACCTCACAATTGTTTTTTTTATTAATATCAAAATTGTGCTATTGACCTCACTTCATACTGGTTATTTTTGTTCTGATTTAATAGGGGTTATATCATAGATCATGGACCACCTACCTTTTTTGAAGCCAAGAGCAACTTCAGAGACACTCAGTAATACAAAGAGCTACATGGTTGATACAGACTTACCAAACAAAGTAATAATAAAAAGTTCTAGGTCATACAATAGTGACCACTCTTCCGACCATCATTATTGCACCCATTAGTGTAAGTGTAACCTCTGCTCAAAAAGCCCAGGTTCAGTACCATTTTTATGTATTTTGGACTAGTGTTGTTTTTTGAAACACACCCTGTCTTAGGCAGACTGTGGGTGCGACCAGTTTTAGATGTTGTCGTTTGCTAACATTAACAATTTTAATGTTTTAACAATCAAACCTTTTTCTTTTTTTTTCTAGCTATCACTTAAAACCTGAATATTTTTATTCTCTTTTCTTTTTGATCAGATGTCCTGTATTACAATAACTTTATACTTTGTCTCTACAGCCTCAGCACACCAATGTTTGTTTTTGGTACATACCATCTAGTCTGAGAGGGATGCCAGAAAGTGAAGAGCAAAGAGAAAAGCTACACAAGGTAAAAAAAAATTCATCATTTATTTTCAATTATTTATAGAAGAATTTTATTGATAAAACATCAACCGTCAACCGTCAGGCTGCCTTTGCATTATAAACAAAAAATCTAAAAGCATGTCAAACTGCTAATAATTTGCCTCCAAATCAGACTGACCAAAGGTTATTATACCACTATTTAAATAGAATGCGTACCGCTACATCATGAGAACTTTTTGTTTTTAAATATTTTCATCCACTTATTCTATGTGTCATTAGGTGGCACCAAAGATCAAGGCCATGATGATGGAATCAGGGACCACCATGGTGGGTTACCAGCCCCAGGGTAACAAAGTTAACTTTTTCCGTATGGTCGTCTCTAACCCTGCGGCCACTCTGTCTGACATTGACTTCCTCATTGATGAGATCGAGAGGTTGGGTCATGATCTGTAGGTGTCACCTTTTCACTGCCAATTACTTGTTACTGTTCATCAATGTTTAATGTGTGGGTTTTCGATTCCTCATATTCTGTATCTCTCTCTGAAGCACAGTGAAGCACATTCCGAAGAGAAACAGGCAATAAGGCACACTCCTATATATGTGTGCATTTATTTAAAAATACATATAAATACAGGAACTTATATGAATTGAAACTGAAGATGGCGGCAAAGACGCCAAATATTGTACGAAATGCAGCAGTAGGGAAGAACCAGTAGTTCTCTCCAAAGGTGTGTGTAATAAAGAGACTACCTAACTATTCCACTATTATTCATGACACTGCCATCTCCTGCAAAAAGGTTATGTTCGTTCTCCAGCTGTCCGTGCTTGTGCTGTGCAAGTTTAACAACAGTGATATTTAAAATTACAAAAATATAACATAAATATGGTATACTTATAAGGCCTTTATTTTAACAATGTATGGCTTTGTGTGGAGATAATTGATTTAAGAAAAAAATATAGCAGTAAAAAAACAAATGTGACATATTTTCCGGACTATAATCACACTTTTTAATTTACACTTTTTAATTGACTGTATAGGAGTCCTATGCTCAGGTGTGTGTGCAGTATATATGTATTCCTCTGCAATTTAATTTTGCAGGCACCTCAGTTTCCTAAATACAGGCTTAGGGCAGGGGAAATAGATTTTAATGCAGTTGCTGAAAAGGTTCTAAAGAATAAACTGTTTTGAATTTAATCACTAAATTAACTATTTTAAATATAAAATTACACCAACATTCAGCAAAGTCTATTTTCATTCCATTGATTCCACCAGTAATGATGTTGTACAAATATACTGGCGCAAAATAATTTCAAGTATGTTCGGTTTACATTACTTAATGTATATATTTAAAATATAATTAGTAGCTCACAAACCAAAACAGTGTGGGCACCCCTGTTCTAATGCCTGTCACTGTGTGTTTACCTGAATGTTTGCAGATGTTGTCTGAAAAGGGGGGGAAATTATATATAAATATAAAATATTACAATAGTTCATCATGAAATCATTCCTTGAAGTCGTTCATTTGTTACACACAAATGGTAACTTTAGTTGTCGTGTATGTAGTGTTTACATAGTTTACGATAAGTATGTATTGTATATACATATAAACAGGTTTAAATGTTCAATGACCATTGTGTGCACAAAAAAAGAGCACAACTCCAACTCCTTATCTAAGTTTGACCAGTGTTTCTCATATTAAACACAATTCCAAATAATACAGTAGAAACTGAAATGTATTTAAAGAAAGTAACTGTGTTTTATTTCTAATCTTTTTTCTTATGTTTGAAAAAAAATATTGCATTTAATTAATGCACTTTTGAAAATGCTTTTAAAAATAACACTTGTCAAATTAAAATACCAATAAACAATAAATCGAATGTTTCAGTGATGAAACTATAGTCATATCAAATTGTAAAGTCTTGGATTCAGTTAAAGTTTTTAGGAAGCATATGAATATAATCTACTTTGTCATGTGCTCTATTCTTAAGAACTGATGAAAAAAACTTTTCAGTGGTGTGAGATAATTTGCAAGCTTTGAAAAGCTGGCTTGTTTGCTTGTCTCTTGCTATCAATCATTCGATGACCATGTCTGTTTTATTGACTGGGTCATTAGAAAATAGTACAAGAAAATACAGTGTGTTTTGCATTTTACAATGTTTGCAGATTCAGGTATTTTTCAAATGTGTATTTTTGTTACTGTGTTACATGGTAATACATTTGTAAATGTCAATCACAAGGAGTGGAGATAATTCCCAGGGGTATTCCTTCAGCCAAAGAAAGCGAATCGGGAACAGAGCAATCCATTGTCCTTCATATAGAACTACTAAGTGTATAGATATTTGTGAATTATTGTTTATCAATTGATGTTCAGATGCAATATTTGTATTGAGCTAAAATATGGTTTCTTTGTTGTGATTGGTTGGTGTTGGTGTATGAATGACTGGCCTCCTTATGAGATTATTGATTAAGTCTATATACATAGCTGTAGTATAAATGTTCCTAGAGTTAATAAGCACAAGAAAATGAGAATTTTTTCCAAATCCTCAAGCATTCGTTGTATTGTTGTATACTGTTACAAAGATGATCTGTATTCTCAGTGTGATAGGAGCTCAGTGATATCTCACGCAAAGAGTTCCTGTTTAGATCTTTGCACAATGTTCACCTTTCTTTCTTCCATTGTAAATGGATGTGTATATGATGATGTTGTGTTTAATCAATGGTAAATAGGGACCACATATAATTATATATAGTTATACATATATTAAAGTATATGTTAATGGCACAATTTCGTAAATGATTGTTACGGTAATTCTGTGTACTGTCTGTGATGAGTAACTTCTGAACATGACCAATCCCTGCTGTACAGAACATTACAGTAGGTGTCGAGTATAAGCACTTTAATAGAATCATATGTTAAAATATAAGAAATGGTATAAATAAAATCTATTAAAGATGAAAATCAGCGTCTGAATTATTGACACAAAACAATATTTTGTTACCTGACACACACAATGCACAATGCACACAGTGAGCTTTCATGTGGGTGGTGAGACCACTGAAATAAGACACAAATCATCATCACTGTTATAAGTTAGTAAAAAAATTGCCATGAACGCAAAAGAAAAAAAAATAATAATAATGAAAAAAGTGTTAAAGAGTTTGCAGCATTTGCTTCTGGCCAAGGACTCCTGTCCCAAGAATAGGTTGGAAACATCACTTTTAGAACCTATTTTGTTACTTGTATTCACTACTACAATTGTAGTAGAAATTAATAAATAAATTACTATCAAACATATGTTGGCTCGCTACAGGCTAGATTGAGCAGCTCAAAAATGTGATAACAGACACAAAATATTACGTGGAGGTGCTGAAGTTGAAGCTGTCACATTAATTTTTTTCAGGATATGGATACATTACAATCCAATGATACGTTTTGTACAGAATTACGTGTTATAGAAATGGTGATAATATAAATAAACTAAAACTATCTTTTGACATTTTTTTCTGATGTTCCTTCCAATCTTCTGGTATCCTTTAGCACCCTCTAGTGGCATTCACTATAGACAACATTACTAACACTAAAATCCTTTCTTGCGTTGTGTAAATAAAAATAACATTTGCTGAGAATATGATGAACAACGAATTTCCCAAAACAATCGCAAACGTTTTTAAATGTCGTTTTGTCGGTACAAAAAATGTATTTGTAAAAAATAAATTAAGAAAATAAATTAAACTAATAAAACAAATAAAATAAAAAGGGTTTAGGTTAGGGGTAGGCTTGCCCCTGCACATGTAATTATTATTATTATTACTTATGGTTTATCACGTATCACAATATAGTGCAATAAACTACAATCTTAATTTACTTTGGTATTAAAGTTCATTATACCTTTATATCCATGAGCACTTAATATATTGTAGCATATTCTATACCCTAAGTATATGTTACTGGTGTATGTCTAATAATAATAATATTTAGAACCATATTAATCTCTAGGGAATATCCTTCGGGGAATCATGCCTCCACATTTAACCCATGACCGTAGTCAGCAGGGGGCTGCTGGCTGAGCCTGTGCCCGGGGAGCAGTTTACGGTACCAATCTGTATTGGTGGTTACTTTTTATTCTGCTAGCCGTGGAGCACCTGTGTCTTTCTTGGATTATGTTAATAAAGTTCCATATTTAAAATCTAGAAAAAAAATCTATTCTCCTTCCTTTGTGTCTAACCTATTGTACAACTTCTCCTTTTGTTTGGCACTGGCCACATCCCTCTCCACCTCCCTTACCGATCTGCACTAGTCTATTCTCTTCTGTTTTGTAACTGTCCCACCTCTTCTTCGCTAATCCCTTCCTCTGAACACTCTTCTAAAGTCTTGCTCAGATTACTTCTTCTACACAGAATCTACTCATAAAATCTACCTGAGTGGACCTGCCTCCATAAGTTATGATAGTTGTGGTCGATATTATTATTACTATTGATTATTATTATCATTGTATATTCTCACCATGTTGTATTATGGATTAGTGAGGACATGGATGGTTGTTTTTTTTTTGCTTTTTTTTTGGTAATGTGTTACATTGCTGACCACGAAAGTAAAACTTTTTTATTCCTGTGTTTATTTTGAAAGGATTCTATTTCCTGCCACGTAACGGCGCATGCGCTTAAGCAACAGTCACTTGGCGACGTGTACCGGTTGGTTTGACGTGCCCAGGTAGCCTACTCTAATTGAGGGTGCTGGCAACCAAAACCACCGATTTAGACTTTAGAGCTTTGCAGTATGGGAGGCTCTCAGAGTGTGGAGATACCAGGTGGAGGGTCGGAGGGATACCACGTCCTCAGGGTTTGTTTTTGTCCTTTACTTCCTGCTCTTGACAGCTAGCTTAGCATTTCAGCAACCGCGAACTCTTCGCCGGTCCGTGTATTGACGTGAGGCCGAGGATGAATTCCTGGGCCATCGTCAGTTTAACTCAGACGCCATATCACAAAAACAGTGCGTAAGAACATCTTTGTAAATGCACGACATTAGGACATAAAGCTTCGGACGTTAATCCTTGTTGTGTATTATCTAACGCGTTTGTACTAGCGCTGATGCTAAGTGTGGCTACATAAGTTGCACTGAATAACCAAACGGCGTTAGGTTAAAAGGCCATTCATTATCAGACGCCCATTTTATAAAATATTATAGAAGCATCGATATGTTTTTTTTTTCTGTTTGTTTTGTTTTAGAGCGCGCTTTTCTTGATGCCAAATAAGGGTTGTTTACTGGGCTTCCTGTTGTTGCAATGCGAAGGGTTATTGGTGATGTTTATTTTCATATTAAACAGAAATACGTGCATTGAATGAGTAATTAAAATTCATATGTTCCTCAAAATAAATTAGGTTTTAATGGAAACATGTCATAATCATACTTTCTTTTTAAATATTCAGGTCCAGGAGAACTCACCTGGTCACCGTGCAGGACTGGAGCCCTTCTTTGACTTTATTGTCTCAATCAATAACACAAGACTGGTAAGATTAAAAAGCATCTTAATTTGGCGATATTTAAAACAAAATTTAAAAATGAATAGGACAAAAAAACTTAAAGTTATAAATTACTGATTATATGCTGCTCCTGACCCGCCTTCTGACATGGTTCCTCTATTAATTAAACTTAGGACTCTCTCTGTTTCAGAGGGTGGCATGCTAACTACTACACCAGGGGTCTCAACTCAAGTTGAGGGCCACCGCCCACACTATCATTTCACTAAAGGGCCAGCTTTCAGTGTTCAATACAAAAGAAAAAATGTAATAATAAAACAGTTTTTTCCACTGCTTCTGTTTGAAACAAGACTGAACCAGAAGAAGTTTGGATCAGGGTTTTGAGAATTATAGGATTTATCATAAAATGTGGAGAACAAATCTATAAAATATAAAAATTACCATATATTACTGGTTAAGCCTACAATGTTATGCTGTGTACAATACAGTACATTAATCTGTGAAAATACATTTACTGTGATGATCATTAAAGTTATATTATTTTGGTGATCAACAATACATTCGATGAAAGTGACAATGTAGTACAATGAAGCAAAGTCTCCATTGCAATACATTCAGCTCATTAATAAATCTTGTGGGTCATGCTAACATTCAACTTTCATATCAAGGTGGGGGGCGGGCTGCAAATGGCCCAAGTGTCACCCCTGCATCTACATTATGGGACCAACGTTTTTTTTGTATTTTGATGTTCACTTTTCATAAATATATAAATTTATTTATATATTTATTTATATATATATATATTTTTTTGCAGAACAAAGATAATGACACCTTAAAGGACTTGTTAAAAGCAAGTGTTGAGAAACCTGTGAAGATGCTGGTTTACTCCTCAAAGACTCTACAGCTGCGTGAATCCACTGTCACACCCAGTAACCTGTGGGGAGGACAGGGTTTGCTGGGTGTCTCTATTCGGTTTTGCAGCTTTGAGGGAGCCAACGAGAATGTTTGGCACGTGCTGGTAGGCAGTCATGCAGTCCCATATGTATCCTTATATTTTACTGGGACCAAATTCTACGTTTCTAACCTCATTCATACAATTTTTTTCTAACAGGAAGTTGAGCCGAATTCCCCAGCAGCCTTAGCAGGATTGAGGCCACACACTGATTACATCATTGGAGCAGACACAGTTATGAATGAGGTAGTGACATGAAGACGTCCTTACTGATGTCACAGGATGGTGACTCTGTCACTGCTCCGCTCCCATGTCTGTCTTCCTTACTGTTATCTGTCTTGTGTGTTGCAGTCCGAGGACTTGTTCTCTGTAATAGAGAGTCATGATATGAAAGGACTGAAGCTGTATGTGTACAACACAGACACGGACAACTGCAGGGAGGTGGTCATCACACCCAACAGTTCCTGGGGAGGAGAGGGAAGGTAGGGCAACGTCTCTCTCTCTAACCGATCACTCTTTATGTTAAATCCGCCTAGCAGTTCTTAATTTAATTTTGAATTATAGTTGTTTCCATGTCCAAAATGAAATTATAAGAAAGGTAAACATAAAAAAATAAAAAGGCTAGATGGATGGTCTGTTCATTTGTCCATACATTATACAAAGAAGTATATTAACTCTTGGGGGTAATTTTTTTTTCCTTTGGGAAATAAAGGAAGGTTTTTGTTAACGGCAACTAAGCTCTGTAAACAAGGTTCTAGATTTGGTTTGATAAATGTATTTTACAAATGTTCCACTTATTTGTTTCTTTAGCCTTGGCTGTGGAATTGGCTATGGCTACCTTCACAGAATCCCCACCAGACCTTTTGAAGAGGGGAGGAAGATCAGCTTCCCTGGGAGTAATCCAAGTGAAAATGTCAATGTTCTGAAGGATGGATTCACCGAGGTCAGAAAAAAAAAATCTATATTCATTGGCTGCAGAGTTTAGCAATATTAATTAAATTAATCTCATATGAATTTAGTTCAATTTTAGTTTTTTTCTGAACAGTGGTGTCTGTATAATGATCACACTATATCATTGCAGGGGTTGTCAGTTAATCACTGATAATCTGTGTACTCGCATTGTACAAGCCAATGGTTGGGTGTGAATGGACTGCTCACACTGTACCATCATACAAGACATGTACTGTAGCATGTAGCCAACTGAACCGATTTGGATGATAGAGTCTGCCAAATACTAAAAATCATGTTAACATTAGCTCAGAATCGCACAGTGTATTCTAGGCTTTAGTCACCCCAAAGTAGAGGTGGCACCAGCTAATTAATAAAAAATCATCATCTGCTTGTTCATTGCTGGGTCCCAAGGACAGCTGGCACCGCCCAAAACATGTGGGCGGTGAGACGGTCAATGTATAAAAAAAAGAAGTCATGTACAGAAAACACGGTAAATGGACAGTAAAATTATATGCTACTCACACAGTTTTTCAGGTTGGTATTTGTATTATTATTTTTGTGTTGTGTTACCCCAAAAACTCTGGCCTCTGACTGAAGCCTTGTCAACCAGTTTAGGTGAAAATAAGTTAAAAGAAGGCTTCGACATATTCAAGTTAGTTGAATCTCTAAACCTTTGTGACACCTCTTCACTCTCCACATTTAACCCTTTCAGGTTCAGCTTTCAGCAGTGACCCCACCTCCTTCATCTGTCGCCCCTACGGGTCTTGATGACTCCATGTCCAACATGCCAATCAATGCAGCCCCACCCACGATGCCCACTGAGCTACAAACAGGTTCTTGAAAGTTGCATTTTATATACATTTCAGGTCTTAATATCAGTCTTGGCCATTGTAATAGGACAACAAAGCCTAGAACTCTCTATGCCTTTTCTCATTGTAATCCAGGTTTACCCACGGTTCCCCTCCTTCCCTCTTCCACCAGTCCGTCCTTCAACCCCCTTGCTCCACTTAATCCAGGTGCTGCAGGCTTCAATCCTGCTACTACACTACCAGGTGAGCAACTGTCCAAACTATTAACCCTGCCCACGATGTCCAGAAAAGAAAAAAATATATATATTTGAAGAACTCGTCAGGTTCTAGTCTTAGATGCTGATGTCAGTCTTCACATTTTAAGTGATAAAATTGAGTGATCAGTTGTTCACTTTTGATTACATAGCAAATATACTAGTGTAGACAGACAGACAGACAGAATTGGATGAAAACTTAATTCTGGTCTGGACAACTAAAATTCATGCATTTTTTTACATTTTTTTATTTTTGCATTTTAGTTGGGTTTTAATTCTTGTGAAGGAGAAGTAGCCAAGACCATACATGTGACCGTTTTTACACACAGGACATAGCAAAATGTTGAAACAGAAGAGGTTTAAATAATATGCCATCCATCTATTTTACCTGTTAACCTGTTACCATGTATAATACTATTTTCATGAATGATTCACTGTGTGCAGGTCTAATGCCTCTCCCAGGTGGGTTACCGCCGCTTCCCAATCTCCCCAATCTGAACCTGCCACTCCCGGACATCAGTGCATTGTCACTAGCAGGCACCAGCACTTTACCACCAGTAGGAACAACCGGTAAAAGAGACATTTGTTTGTTTTTTTTGCTAGGTTAATGTCCCACCTACTTGTGGAAAAAGAAAAATGTTCATCAAATAACGCAACAAAAGTAGAAATGTGATATGCACCAAGGTGTAAGGAGTAGTCATTTATTTCACAAAGTCAGTGGTTATACCTTTTACACAATTTAGTAGGGTATGTTAAAGTTTAATATAAATTAAATGTAAATCATATCCCTACTTAGCCTTAGTGACATTTAGGTGCTGAAACACAATGTGGGGAAAATATTCAAGCAGACTCAAATAGTGTTTCCCAGTGTTCCTGTTCTTTATTTGCTTTATGTTTAGTATATTGATAAGAACAACTGGTGATGTTAGGATATTTATGTAAACAGTTGCTCATCTCCTTTTTGGTATTTAGTTATAATATATAATAATAATAATAATATATAATATATATATATATATATATATATACAAGAAGAATAGAATACAGGCAGGATGGAACAACTGGAGAAAGGTCTCCTGGGTGATCTGTGATAGAAGGGTGTCAGCTAAGGTGAAGGGAAAGGTTTACAGGACAGTGGTGAGACCAGCCATGATGTACGGACTAGAGACATTAGGAATAGGTAGAACAGGAGGCAGAGCTGGAGGTGGAGGAGTTAAAGATCCTGAGATTCTCTTTGGGGGTAACAAGGATGGACAGGATCAGGAACGAGGTGATCAGGGGGACAACACAAACAGGAAGGTTTGGAGAAAAAGCTAGAGAAGCCAGGTTAAGATGGTTTTGGACATGTCCAGAGGAGGGACAGTGGTTATATTGGGAGAAGAATGCTAGACATGGAGCTACCAGGTAAGAGACATAGAGGAAGGCCAAAGAGGAGATTTATGAATGCAGTGAGGGACGACATAGAGGAGGGAGGACATGGAGGTGGTTGGAGTTGGAGGTGAGGATGCGCAGGACAGGGTGAGATGGAGGTTATTGACTCGCTGTGGCAACCCCTGAAAAATGGGAAAAGCCGAAAGGAAAAGAAGAAGATATATATATATATATATACACACACATATATATACACTGTATATATATTATATATTACTAATATTATGTAGGTTACAACGTAATGTGAACAATGTATTAGTTTTATCCCACTCTAACTTCCCTGAATTACGTTAAGCTTAGGGCAAAAGGTGTGTTGCAAAAAATCTTGTTTTTTATGGCAAGGCATTTTATGCAGAACAGGCTTCTTTAGGGCGTAATGAGATTTTGGTTTGCAAGCAGTGGAACGATTTGACAGGGGATCAATACTGAGGAATTTTCCCTATAGTCTCCTACAGTGGACAAAATTGATTCTAAACAGTTAACATATACTGAATGAACTGGAACAAACGAAAGCTGCTTACACTAAAATATTGAGATAAACTTGAAATAAAAATACAGTCTGCAATTTTGATGCAGAAAAAATTGGCCTTATTTCAGTTGGTAATGGTATTTTCATAATCCCTATAGGGAAAAGGATGAATTTGAGCTCTTTTTTTTATTTTAAGATTATAATTAATTTGGGTTGTGAACAAAGAAAATTGCAAATTGAGTCATGAATTCAGTGTGTGAAGTTGAGTTTGGTTAGCAGTTGTAATTCATTGATTTCCATCCTAGGTAAATATAATCCCCTAAGTTTTATATTGTATTCATGCCAGTTGAACACATTGTACAGTGTTTGCGAAAGCACAGACTGCTGCCCCCTTGTAGCTACTTAAATCTACTACACAAACCATATGACACATAATTTACATCCTTTTTCCCTTTCTGTTTTTGTTAGTCCCCCCACTGGCTCCTCTTCCACCCCTCAACCTGCCAGGTCTGACCCCTTTCCCTCCTCTGCCTACTGTGCTGCCCACACATGTGCCTCCTCTGCTGCCTCAGGCAGTGGGTGTCTTACCCACTTCCACCTCTACAGCCCCAGCAGCTACAGCTACAGTCACACCCACACTGACAGCTACCATCCCTGACTCCACGCCGTCTACTGAAGCCATCACCACAACTTCCACGGAATCGTCAGCCCTCACAGACGTAATACCATCGTCATAACCAGGAAAGAAAGATGCGCCTGCCATCAAGACCAAATGGGTTTTTGTTTCTTCTGTCTTTACTGTGTTTTTTCCCCTATTTATTTGGCTGAGTTGGACAGGCACATGGCTGCATGAGATCAGACATAGGTCAGGAGGCTCTCGATGGAAGGTTATGGTTGAAAGATGAATGGACACAGGGGTTCCTCTTTATTGACTGATTGATGACACTGTGCGGTTCTTTACATTCATCAGTTACATCAAGCAACCTAGTTTTCAATTTTCCTCAACAGTTAATCATAGTACTAGGTTTCTTTGACTAGTCCCAACCATTTAACCAACTTTTAAGTTGGACTAACACCACCTCTGTTTATTTTTTTCTATTTAGTTTGTATATTGATTTGGTTCATTCTTCAACTTCTATATGCGTTTTTTTTTTGCACCACCCACTGTTTTGATTATTTTTTTTTTTCCCTTTTTGTACTTTTCCTAAAGTATATCCAACCTTCACTGTATATGTATCTATACCACAAACACAGATAATAATAGAAATAAAATTCATGCCAGGAGAAGGTAAGCATTTGTAGCTCTTGATGAGGTGCTTAGCGAGTTCCTTGTGTGGGTATGTTTAAAAGTGTTTAACAGTTAGCACACCTCCTCCTGGCAGGGCTCTGATTGGTTAGTAGCAGTGACGCAGTACAGCCACGGAGTATTGCTGTAATAATGTTGTGGGATGACAAATAACTGCAGTATGCACAGTGGAAGCAATAAAGGCAGGGTTGTCCCAATCCATTTTTACAAACTGATAAGTTTTTATTTGTCTTGTACCAATTCTTCATTATGCAGTCAATCTGAGGGCAGTGTTATATTGTTATATAGATGCTATTATATTTCACATGTCAAAGCATAATTTGAAGACTTTGACCACAGTTAAAAAGCCTCCCTTACATCTGTGTATTCCCTAATTTCTTTAAGCCACACCCTAACAATTAGATCAACATATTCCAACAAAGAATGTTTAACAAAAATTAGCTGCACTATAAGGTTAAGAATGTATGTCCAAATGTGAGTAGAACATTAAATGTTTCAACACCATCAAATAAGTTTTTTTATTTACAAGACAACATTTGGATATATCCACTTGATTTGCAGCTAGCAGGAACAGCTGCGGTAACAACCAATAACTGGAATTGAACTTTACAAGGTGTTCTAAACTTCCCTCACATCACAGCACGCAAGCCTTGAGCTCCATAAAAAGCTCTAAAATAGTAAGGAGTGTTGGACTTGGACAAAAAAAAGCTTAAACACAGTATCAGCAACTGCATCCTCTACAGTTGACACAGACTGTCTGTTTTTATAGAGGAGCCTCTGGAGGGATAATGCTTTTAAGAATAAAAAGCTCCAGTTGCAGATAGATAAGAACCCCTTGAACTAAAAAGTTACCATAACTCTCAGATAGCAACAGAAATTGTGAGATAATGGGAAGCAGTATAAACGTTGACCATCATTGTTTGACTACTGTCCTTAACATTCGATTTACAAAAAAAATTGGCAATCCTCGACTTAAAAGATCTGTTGCTTCAGATCAATTGCTTTAAGGGATAATGAACTGCATGTAATAGTACCACAAACATACAGTATCATTCTGTTTTACATGCAAACATATCAAACAGTAAGGAAGACGGCCCAAAACCCTGACAAAATAGGCAACAGGCAACAAAAAGTCGTAAAACCTGAAGAAAAAAAAACACCTTATAAAGTCTAGGCTGCAGAAAAGGTGTTTTACTCTGTGTACTGTAAACATATGTCGTTTTAATTCATGCTAATCTCAAAATTGGCCAGAAAGAGATGTAATTACTTTGACTATTTATCAATTGCTTAACAGCTGCTTCAGTCCAGCTCAGTTTATCAATCTTTTGTTAGCTGTAGCTACAGGGCACCAAACAAATGTTGCAAAAACTATATAAAATAAAATGTCCTCTCAACTAACTTAATCAGTGTTGAACTTGTTCTTAATCATTAGAAGATAACGCTGGATTTTGATGTAACAGCTTTATAAAGAAATATTTAATTATTCTGTCTGTCGCTGTCACATTAAGAAAGAAAAAAAAACATTGCAAAACCTCTGCACTAAAGAAATGATCGTTTAACACCAAAAAATGGAATTTGTGTGCGGCACAATGGTTGAGAATCACTGAAATTGAGAGTATCTACCTAAATCATCTTTAGAAGATTTGAGATGGAAGATGGAAACAGACAAAACAATTAATTGTTAATTTCTGTCACTATGCAGCAGAAATAGCAACCTTTTCATTTCAGCATACCAATTTAAATAGTTCTAAGTGCTTTTTGACAAAAAAATTTGAATAGAGAAGTTCTTCTTAACAGTCTTTAGTACTTGTCTTATCTGCAAGTCCAGATCATTTTTAGTAACCTGCTGTGCTAAACAAAAAGAGGACTTCACAAATGCACATTTTTCAGATGACGTCGGCTGGACATCTCCGGAAACTGACTGTGTGTATTTGAAATCTTTCTCCAGATGAATTTACTCTATATTTGAAGATGGTAATAGTTGGCATAACAGGGATCTTGTTCCAATGTTTCCAGGGATTCCCAATTAGTAAAAGTCTTAAGTTAACAGTTCTCAATCAATTCTTTTTTCCTGCTCCACAAAGTGGCCAACTTTTCTTCTGTCAGTGCGCTGTAGTAATAGTTTTCCACTTCCCACGTCTCTCTACTGGAGTTCAAGAATACAGCAACACAGCACCTCTGTGTTTCCTCTAAATTTAGTCTGTTTTGAATTTTTTTTTCCCTTTTGCATATTTATCCATTTTAAATTAAAATATAAAACAAAGATTCTTGTTTGTTATAATCCTGCAAGAGATCTGGTCAGAGGGTCCTGAAGACGATATAACAGATGCTGTCAGTAGGATGGGACAGAGGAGGTGGTAGGCTGGAGCGCCCCGGAGGAGTTAGAGCGCCTCATGTGAGGGAGCAGATAGGTGTCCGAACATAACTGATGGACATCAAACCTGTCTTCTTTGCGATAGGCGAGACATCGGCGGATAAATGCCTATAGAAGACAAGCAAACCAGTCAAAGGAACATCTGTCTTAAACATCAACCAGTAGCTCACAACACATCTCCAAATAATTAGTGTTACTTAAGCTGACACATTAGTTTGTTCTTTGGTTATGTATGTAAACCAAATAAATTTTTGTTTTGTTTCAACAGTAAGGTTTTTAGAAATCTTAATACCACTTTTACAAACAGACAAAAAGCCAAAAAATAAAAATAAAACCGAATAATAGTTTGTTTACGGTAACATGTATGTAAAATCCGGTAATAAAGGGTTTATAAAAGATAGGCCATAAAATATTCCTCTTGCTTTGACATCTCTGAACTACGCAATCTTATGACTCCGAAAAAAAGAAGTAATTTAAGCCCATGGCAGGAAGTTAATCACAAAAATTCCTTTTTTAATTCTGTATGGTTCTTGTGGGCTCACCACCCACAGGAAGGCTCACAATATGGTGCAATGTGATTTGGGTGGCGTCAACTGCCCCTGGCCCCACCCCTGCGACCCGGTAACGGACAAAGCAGAAGAAGATGAGAGATGAATTCTGTATGGTGACGTATTTTATGTAGAACTAGCTTCTTCAGGGCATAATAAAATACTGGTTTTTGAGTGGGGGCAAGGTTTGACAGTTCTTTAACATGTCTGACTCCATGGTTTTACACAATGTTAGTAATACAAACGAACATCAGGAGCAGTTTCTGTCTAGAAAGGTGTGATCAAAGCAACTCTTTACACCTTTATCCAGTGGTGAAGGGAGTGGTCTAGAGTGGTATAACTACTAGAGTTCCCTCCAACAACAACCAGAAACTGATGAAGTTCCTCAGTTGAGGAATGAAACGTCTTTCAACTCCAAGAAGAAGTCCAGTTGCTTACAACGAAACCCTTTTTGGATAATACAAAGGAATTGTCCCTGTAGTCTTCTCCAGTGGACCAAATGGATTCCAAGTATGAATTATGATAAACCATAATGCATAAACCAATGCAGCTTACAATAAAAAAAATTAATGGAAAGTTTGTAGTAAAAATCTTCAAAGTCAGGAATTTTAACGCATAAATTAATGTGCAGTAATGTGCAGTCACTATATATATACAGTATATATATATATATATATATATATATATATATATATACATACATATATACAGTATATATAAAAATGTGAATGAATTCTCAAAAAAGAAAAAAGTATCACCACATGTTGATGGCGAACAATGTTAGTGTTCAGCTAGCCACTTTAGACACGGAAATTTGTATTGATCACTTTTGTATGCGTTGCTAAATTTTATCACTTTTTGTGAAACAAAAACAAAAAGAAAACTTTGTTTGAAATTAGTGTCTGTAATAGGTACTTGTTCATGAATATGGATGTTTGTGATAGAGGGAGACAAGTACTGCATCATATGTCTTTACAATACTTTGAATTAGTCTTGACAGAAGCAGAAATGAATAACATTACCTTAGCTTCTGTGCTGGCCTGCGGTTTAGCAGGAAACTGGACCTCAGTGGCTTTAAGGATGGTGTTTTCCTGCAGAATATCTTGCTGAGACTGATTGTGACCAAATGGCTGCAGGAAAGAACAGAAAATGAGCACGTATGTAGTTTATGGGTTCGACAGCAGAGTCACAGCTCAATACAAACCTCAGTATTGACATCACTTCAGTAAAATTTTTTCAGACAAAAGAAACGTAGAGTCATAGTGAATACAAATTAAAACAAATATTGGAGGTTGTTTGACTCACACCAAAAACTTTAATTTGGGGAGCACACATGTGGTAGGCCTGTTGTCATGTCTTTCATTAATGACTATTAATTAAGGATTCTGAGGATGCCAACTCTGTTTAAGACGATCTTTAGACACTTCCCACACTTGAAATCTAGTCCAGAATGCATCACGCCTATTAACTAATTTACATACACTTCCATACACTCTGGTAACCTTAGATAAACAATTTGGAACTATTAAGGTACTGTTAATAAAATGTAACAAAACAAAACTCACATTTCCCCTGCAAACATGCTCACGCTCTTTTACTGTCTCTGAACCAAAATGATAAGCGTCAGGAAAGTAAAGTAAAGCCTGTCATTGGGACATTGTGATTCACACTACTGCACACAACAAAATGTCTCCTTTGCATTTAACCTATCACCAAAGTGAACAGCCTTGAGCGCCCAGGAGCTGTGCGTGGGGACGGTAACCAAGAGACCACCACTGTCCAACATGGCATCACAACAAAGAGACTGTCAATTATTCAAGTACTAACATACTTTATAATGAACTGAAAAAAATGCTTAAAGCTCCCTTTCATACTGACAACGTGCTTGCTTGAGCGTGCTCTTGGGTACATGTAGACACATGCAGACACGACCTGGTAAATGGGCCAGTTGGCGCTCTTGAGCCACTCAAGCATGCCTACTGCTGACACGTGTTTATTCATTCAAAGATATTAGGAGTGAATATAATTGTACAGTTGGTTACTCTAGAAAAAGATTACTTCCTGTCACAATTGAAATTAACAGTATAAGTAAACAGTCCCCTTCATATGTTTTGGGTTTGGTACATGGGTTTTAGTCCTGTTCTGAACGATTCAAGAAAAATACATCTACTGTTACAGCCCTGGTGTAATTGTTAAGCTCTATACCTTGCGTCCATAGAGACACTGGAAGAAGATCACTCCCACAGACCAGACATCCACCTTGTTGGAAATCTTAGGTGGCTCCTTTCCCACCACAAAACACTCTGGAGGAAGATACCTGGCAAAACATATATTCTATATTAGGGGTTGTGATGAAGCGTGACAAAAATAAAATAAAAATTGGCTCCCACATGCATGTATTTTTGACAAACAAATGGACAAATGTTAAGTTTAAAGTAAATGGTTACAATATAGTCGCAACACCTGCTATGGTGGATCGCATCCTACTAGGAGTAATCATGACCACAAGCAAGTTCAGAGAAAAGTAAAGGTTGACCAGTTTGGAGAAGAAGTTGCAAATGGGACGTTGAGAAGGTTGGGAAAGGTTCCAAGAAGTGGTGGCTCACATAGTGGTCAGAGCATATTGGAAGTACAGAGGTAAAATGTAGATGTAGTCAGAAAACTAATTGAGATGGATGGTTCCACAAAAGAGGACCTGATCTGAAAAAGGATGCGAGTTGTCCGGTCCATGTCTATTTTAATTATCTATGTGTGTTACTTACCAGTAGGTGCCAGCGCCCTGTGATGTTAGATCCATCCCATCTACACCATAGTTATCATCATCCATAATCTTTGAGAGGCCAAAGTCTGTGATTTTGATCTCTCCACAGGCAGTACCATCCACCAACAAGATGTTTCCTGATATATAATGACAAACAAACTATGAGAACATAGTTGTCCATAACCAACAGATTTATTAATTATATCAACATTCTCAGGTTAGTCATTCACGAATAGACCTGAATATCACTCCATCAACCAATATATACTTAACAGGCATTGGACATTTTATTTGTAAACGTCAAACTGATTGATGCAATGCTTTCTTTTCCTGAGCCCAATTAAACCATTCAACACAGTCACACATATTAAATCTCTGAGTTTTTATCTTATAAAGACTCTTTATAAATTGACTCACCAGGTTTAAGGTCATAGTGAATGATGGGGGGTTTAATTTCATTGAGGTAGCGCAGTGCGCTAACAATCTGCATCACAATGGAGCGAGCCTCCTTTTCTGACATCAGCTTGTTCTGTTTCAGGTAAAAGTCCAGGTCATTTCCTTCACAGAACTCCAGCACAGTACAGAACCTACAAGGAGCAAATAGCAGCGGTAAACCCAAGGCAATTACATGCCAACTTCTGAGCTATTTCACAATATTGATGACTTAGGTGTAATGCTACATGTAGGATTCGTATACGTCCATAATATCAGCAGTGATCCCGAAATGGTACCGATGGTTGGCTTGTAATTTACAATCTATAAATCACAGATGTGGGTGTGTGGCTGCTAAATACTGTACTGTGTAGTGTAGTAGAGGTAATAGGGCCTTTTTTTTTTATTTTCTCAGTAGAAGTTGTTATTTGCATTTGAAGATTCAGCCTTAACAGTCTGCTGACATTAAATTTTGTCATGTTTTATCAGTAGGAAAACGGTGTCTATAATGCATCTGTACAATAATTGCTAATTAATTTGTATTTAGTCACATAAAATGCATAATGTTGTATTTTGTCTTTTTTTGTTTTACTACAAGTGACACCACAATTCAGATGACACTGAAATAAGTTCAGTGATTTAGTAATTGACCAACATTTTTAATCGGCTGCCTAAAAACAAAATCTGCAAAAGTGAGTTTTCCTGTTTCACCACACGTTAAATTAATTGACTACAGCAGCCCCATTTTTGTGAACAATAATTTGCTGTGGTGCAGCCTGGAAATCAAGGCAAAATAATAGGATTTGGGCCAAGTTTAATAATATAATAGCAAAAAGAAATCAGGAACCATTAAAGCTAATGGCTTTCACAGTTTTGACACCATCTTTGGAGTCCCTTTATAAATTTAGTTTTGATACTCTTTTGGATAATAATCTATGTTCTGCATGTATGTAACTACACATCATATTTTGAATTAAATCCCTGGGTAATAACATCAGAGCTGCAAGTCAGAGCAGACATTTACAGTCGTTGTTCAAACATTGCCTGTTTGGAGTGTTAGCAATAGGTTTTTGACAAAAATCATTCATCAGGTATTATAGACAGAGCATGGGTGGAGTCATTCCCTTAATCTTGGACAGTGTGTCAATTTGTTATGTGTGATATATACCCGCTGTTGAGATCATCATAACAAAATCACATATTGGAGAAACATCTAACTGCAAAGTAAAGAAAAAAGTAAAGTCTGCTCCTCCCTATTTAATAATAAATACTCTGGAAAAGCCTCAGTTGCCTCAAGTGTTCTCTGCTCGTCAAGGGATCATTGTCTGGCTGTTGCAACACCCAGCAGAAGGTAATTCAAGCACTTTTCATTGGCATTTCATGCTGGTTAAATGGCCTACCAAGAACTAACAGAAAATGGTTGTCCCTCTCCAACAGGTGGAGGACAGCACTCTCCTGACCTCCTCTGCTCCTCCTCTTGCCCTTTTAGATTATTTCCTAACTACTGGTCTCCTTTATGCAACCTGATTCCCAATCCTTATCTTGTATGTTGCTTTGGATGATAGCCTCTGCTAAATTAATAAATGTATAAAATGTTAACCATGCAGGGCTACAAATGACAGAAGTCCAAATCACTCACGTGTCAGTGTCAAGAGAGAAGTAGTCATATAGTTTGACTATTCTGGGATGGTCCAGCTGTTTGTGTATCCGGTACTCCCTGCATGCATGTCTGAAAGCAAATAGATGTCAGTGTTGTTAGTGTCTAACTATTGCTGCTGCTGACAATCAGCTTTTCCCCAGTGCAAGCTATCTCTTGATCAAACCTACTTGTGGTAGTTTTCCTTTTTCTCCTCCCTCCAGTTCTTGTTGAGCTGGTGGATTTTAACTGCTGCATAACGCTGTTCAAACAGGTCAAAAGCCTGCATGTGAGACAAAATACAGAAAAATGTGAGAAGTTAAAAAGAACTGCAGAAATAGTAGCACAACACATCATACATTTAAATAAAAATTTTTAGGTTTTTAAATTCAAGTTTAGATTCAACACATATACACATGAAAGTAAACATAGCTACAGTATATTTGCTCAAGGTCTCTAAAAGTAATAAAAATATACATACATTTTTTATATACATTTATAAAATTGTTTCTGTTACTACCTTGTAGACTTCACTAAAGCCACCTCTGCCCAGCAAGTGCAGCAGCAGGTACCTCTCATTCAGAGTAGGATGGTCTTTAAATCTGTAAAAAAAAGAAAAAATATAAGAGATATAAAATCAAATATGCCAAACAGAACACTGTCTCATTTATAGCGAACTTGAATAAACAAAGTATAGGAAGTAACTATTTTAATGAAAATAATCAGAGATTTGTTCAGGGAATTAACTTACGATGAGCTGTCTTCATTGTTGATCCTCTTCAGCTCTCGGATATGAAGGTTTCTCACACGTTCCAATCTCTCTAGCTCAGCCTGGATCTCAGCTTCCTCCTGAAAAGTATATGTTCATATTTAAAAAAATCTATATATTTTACACAAACCCAGTCAGTGAGATGACAAAAAATAGGTATGATTAAAAATGCAAACTAAAAAACAAGAGAGCCCAGCATCCATAACTTCCAATTCCCACGCAGTAAAATCTTCTAAAAAACTCTTAACAGAGATATTCCCTATGTAGGAGTTTACAGTATGAAGAACTTAAGAACATCTCATTTATCGTGACTCATTTCTGTTCAACACACAACACACATTGATCAGTGATCATTAAATTAATAAAAAAATGTTTTCAGTGTTTTCAAACTAGCCTTTTTCAGGTGCCCAAGGCGTAGCCTAAAGATTTCTTCCTGCTCGTGGTATTCAGCAAGAGTCAGCCTTAAAAAAAGAAGAAAGAATATGAAGAATAACATTTTGAGAGAGAATAATTATAAAATAATTATTAATGTATTACAGTCTGTTTCAGTCTTTTTCCAGTAAACTTACAATTGAGGCAGTGAAGGTTTGAGGAAAGGGTCTGAATCATTTCCATTGACCACTTTAGTTTTACGTTGCTTAGGTTCAGAAGCGGAGGCTAAGGATACAGAAGGAGATGCAGGGTTTGGCGGTTTTCTTTTGGCCAGCAGCTTTCTCTGCCTCTCTATGTCTTCTCTCTGCTGGTTTATACCCTCCTGTTGTCTGTGAAGTGGACATATAAATAGGTGGAGTACAGATCAATACTTTTGGACGACAAAGAATGCAAGGTGTTCCTTGGCTCGTTTTAGGCTTAAAAAAGTTTATTTGCTCACTTGATTAGGTTCTGGAATGCATATCCATCAGTCCACTGCTCTGTGTATGATGCTCCATGTCTGACAGTTGTGAAGTGACCAAGGCGGAGTCTGTCTTGCATGCTCTTCTCTCTACATGATTGTTTCTCCTGAGTACTCTGTGCAGGGTACATGGGGATGTGTAAAAATTAAAGGTAAATACTTCTGGGAACTTCACAAATGTATTATAAATTTAGGCCAACATTTATGAATATCCCATTATAATTAAAGTTTGTACTTTAATTATACGAATATATAAAAGTATAAAATACACTTGTCTGCATGAAAACAATGGGGCAACTCATGACTCATGCAAATCACATTGCATTATATTGGTAACCTAGATCGAGACGGTGCTATGCTCAGAGCACCCAGTGCCTAGCATCTGGTGGTAACGCTTCTGAAGCCTTGAAGATTCAAGTCTATTTCCTTAGCCACTATGCCACGACTGACGCCTACTTTGTTATTTATTGACTTTGTTAATTCTGTTATTTATAATTGATTAGATTGTGACTGAACCTGTTACTAACAAACAATATTAGTGGCCAGTAAACCAAAAGGAGTTCCAAGTATGTCCTTCCACATAATTTTTAAAAGATAAAAATAACACATTGTAACACATTAGGGCAGAGTTAGGCATTACATAGACACCATTAACATACATGCAAAACTACCTTTTCTATAAGCAGTTTCTTGCTCATTGTGATGCATTTGTTAAGCCTCTCCTTGTATTTCTCCAACAATTTTTGCTGTTCATCAATCTGTCTGCGAAGGTCACAGTTAGCCTAGTAAAAACAGACAGGTTTTTAATGGACCATACACTTTAATGGACAATATCTCACCAGTGACAGTGACACCTAAAAACTCACCCTGAGCAAATCATCTATTCGGCCTTCCTTCTTCTCCAGGTCCAGACTTTTGTTGGTCTCCAAAGCAGCCAGTTTTAATCCAGTTAAAGCCGTCTAAGAGTGACAGACATACAAGTACAAGTCAGTTGACATAAAGCAAAAGGAGAAACCGTTTCAAATGAGTTTATCATATAACCTGGACAAATTTGCTGGAGGATGCTTTAAGATTGTGCTCTCCGAAACAAAGGCTTGTTGGAGAAGAGCTATTCTGCCGTATCTGAGAGGAAAAGAGGTTCTATTGAGGTCTTTGTTACTCACTGGTACCTATTTTAACCCAACATATAAACAGCATATTGGATCTACATGGCTTACAATTAAGCCTGGAGCAGAGTGAGAATTCTGTGGAGAGCGTCGGGCTGATGGAAGAGCTCTGACTGGACTGGAACCATTTCCACCCTGGTACTTTCCAAAATATTAAGAGAAATGAGGAATTGTGTTTAAGCTTAAACTGTATAATGTTAGTCAAGTATTAATTTAACAGAACTCACATCAAAGTAGTCACTGATCTTAGGGCCGCGTGTAGAAGTCTTCCCTGCAAAGATGAAATGTGAGCAAAAAGTGAACAAAATATTACTAAATAGTTAAAAAAATATTATTGCAAAGATAACCAACTGACCAACCCAAACATAAGGCTCTGAAAGTTGTAGATGTTAGGATTAGCTCTTATGGTAGTGTTTCTCTTACTTTAAGATGGGCATGGCCAAATTTTATCTTAAAAAAATTCTATAGGAGGTTTGACTGAGGACAAACAGCATTGCAATTTTTTGAACAGCACCTATTTTATTGGATCCACCGGCGCGGATGTCTATTTTTTTAATTAGGGTCAAACTTTTAGACCAGTGGTTCTTAACCTTGTTTGAGTTACAGAACCACACCAGTTTCATATGAGCATTCACGGTACCCTACTTTAGTAGGGTGAGTCGGTGTGTCAGGACCTCCACAGGGTCTTGACCTCCGCGGCAGAGGCTCCATCGAACCCCTAGGGTTCAATCAAACCCAGGTTAAGAACCACTGACAATATTTGCATAAAGGACAAGTTTATTACTGTTATGTCCCCTGCTGTGCTTGACAACTTACTTATCTTTTACAGGTAGATTTCGTACCTTGACTGCTTTCTGAATAGGTGTCAGCTTTTCTCTTGCGCCCCCTGGAAGACTCAGAATGCTTTTTCTCTGGAGTCTGCAAATCAATATAAAACACAAGTAAATGAAGGACATAAATCCTCAAGTGTTTTGCCTATCTAAGCATGGGCTTCAGTAGGAGAAGGATATACATACAGAATAGGCAGGGGAGCTCCCTCTCTTTAAATCAGAGTTCTACAAGGAGAGGAGAGGAAAAGGCAAAGGTTGAGTCACAAATCAACGTACACAGAATCAAACAAAGAAGTCTGGTAACAGTGTGGTAATAGAATAAAGATGTCTATACAAAACTGTATCTTTTTTACGTCTATAGGTCAGGGATTATGCAATCTGTGTACATTACCTCAGACTCCTTGTCACTGGATGAACCAAGGCTACCATAGCTGTGATTGGAGGACTCATTGGCCAGGCCCTTAACACACAGGAAAAAAAAGAGTTAACTCAGTACTGTAGTTTAAATTATCTTTGCACAGGCATTTGTAAAGTTTGGTGACATCATGAAATGTAAACGCCTCTCACACAAAGATTGAGTGAGCCTGGGGCAGGTCTTTGTGCTATGTCTGAATCACCAACTGAGATCTTCAAGTTTGTAGGTGTGCCACTTGGACTACTTCCATCATATTAATATTTCCAGTAACAAGGTGTCATTTTAAGAAAAACTGCATTTTTTTTCTACCTTCAACTACATTACTACCCCTTTTGCTCATTGGTATTTTTTTGTAGTCATTAAAAAATGCCAAGTCAGATTGACACAACCTTCAGTGATTGATTAAGCCTTTGGCAAAAAATCCTGATGCTGCTGTTGCTGTAAACAACACCTGGCTTTTCCTATTGTTACATTCTTTGGTTGGTCAAGAGTGTATGCAAAGTCTGTGATATATATGAAAAATTACACTGAGGTTGATCCGTGTTTCTGTTACCTTAGCTCCTCCACTGGTGCTCCCAGTGCTGCCTCCTGTGTTGCCACTGACAGCTCCTGTAAACCTGGCCTCCAGGAGCTCCTGTCTCCTGGGGTCCAGGCTATGCAACTCGTCCATAGGGCCTAACATGATGAAGAACAGCTACAATGTTATTTTTTTTTCTTGACTAATAACTCCTAATTAATGTCAGCAAAAAGTCATGTGGAAAAAAACATAGGGGAACTATTCTAAAAGACAAATATATCATACACTTGATTTGTTTATCATTCCAGATAGTGCAAATAATGTTTAAAGGGCAGCTACACAAGCCACCATACGAGACCCGTATTGTGGATCAAAACTAAACCAACAGACCAAGCAAACCAAGAAGTATATTTGATACATAACTGCTAAAATCAGGCCATAAAATTTAACACAAAAACTGTTTTTTTGCTGTGTACTGTGGAAACAATATGCAAAAAGAAAACCTGATAGATGTGTTTGAGACTATTTTATCCATGACTTATTAATTGAAATGGGCTATAATATTGGTCCACTGATACTATCCGCCCAATATTAGCAAAATTATAAATATTGGAGCAAATTGGTATTGTTTTTTCCACCGATATTCAAAATCCATTGCTGCAAATCCCCGGTCTGCAAATACGCTTGACACTCTCATGGGGTCCTGACACTTTGCCCAGCGCGTGATGTATAATGTCATCAATCAGCACCTGAAGGCTTAACATCAATGCTCAAATCTACAGGAAATTTTTGTAGTCTGGAGTTTTTGTGGATAAGAAGTCTGTAATTCCTAATGACTGTAAGGAGTTGGTCATTCGAGGATGGGGGTGAGGGTGTAAGAATAACACTTAATCACAAGGCATTTCTACACCCAAGAGCAAAACAGATCAGACAATATCATAAACTGCATGGAGTGGATAACCAGCTGTTCCCTCCTGTTTAAGAAGGTAGGAAGGGATGGTTTATTGTCCATCTACCCAGGGGGTAAACACACTTATTCAAGTGGCTCAAGATCAATAAGATATAATAAGAATAATAGAAAGACAGTGATAGAAAACACACACAGGTTTAATCAAATTTGTAAGTTTCTTGGACAATTTCAAGCATGGTCCCACAGTCACCAATGTTTAATGCTTGGGATGATTAATGCTTATTGCATTTTAAAGAGGGCTTTTGACTTTTTTCATTATTTGTTTATTTAAAAATGCTGCACAAAGAATCATAGGAGTGGTTCTGACAAAATGTTAAAAATAAATATGGCGTTTTCTATTACTGGAAGTAGTATTTTTTGCTGTCAAAAGTTCAGCATTCTAATTGGTAACATTGGTATTGAAAATTAAGTGTATGGGCAAGATAGGCAATACTGGATATTGGCAAAAGTTAATATCGGATATCTCTACTTATGCAAATAATAATAGATAAATAATAATCCATGTTCTCTGTGGTAGTAACTAAAATATCACATTGGTTTAACAAAAACAATTCTATAACAAATTCCACCACAAAGGTGCTAAAATAAAAAAGCTCCCTCATTTTTTTTTTCTTGGAAATGTACTTGTTTCTGTTATTCTAATAGATTAAATGTTTCGGTTGGATTTATTGCTTTTTCAGTACTACATTTTGACTAACATCTGGAAATACTAAAAAATAACATTTAGATTTGTCTTTTTAAAGTACAAAAGTGGCTCACAGTATTAAAAAAACTATTCTATGAGCTCAGTGTTTTGTGACAACCACTTCCACTGACAGACATACTAAGCCAGAAGAATGATCATCTGCTGCCTGCTGCTTTTGGAAGTGTTTTTTTTTTTTTTTTCATTTCCTGTCCAGCTTCCTTACATGGCTTCTACCATACCCCCAAATAGGTATTACTTTGCACAGGAACAAAGAGCAGACTACAATGGCCTAGTCTGCAGTTCCATATGCACAACCCAGTGGGTGTTCAGGAATCAATCACAGATAATAACAATATGTTATAATTAACAAACGGTCTTTGATGAGGAGTAAAAATATGAAGAAAGTTATTCTCCAGAATATAGACAGCATGCAACAATTCCCAGTTTATATCATGGGGACGCTTCATCTGACTCACAATTTCAGAATAAACTGAAAAGAAAAGCATTAAATGGACGGAAATTGTCGAAGGCGATGTCTTATGATTAACTGACAGTTGCCGAGTTCTGCTAATGTGTTGTATTATTGACAGATGCAATGCAACACGCTTTAATATGAGCTAAATACACTAGCAATGGAGTAGATCGTTTAAAAACCTGCAGAAACAACTCCCTTTTATACTATAAATGTATTGATAGACAGTAAAGATGGTGACAATGACTAAAAAAAACAAAATAACATTGCAGCCATTACGATGCTTTTGTGCAAATATGACAGCCTTCTGCTATTCACACTGGGCATCAACTGCACTGACAGCTGACGTTCGCCTTTCAATGGAAGGCTTTAGTGAACTTGACATCTGTGAAAATGTCAGCCCAACACAGACGCGAAACTCTAACCACTCATTATAAGATAATAAAATAAATGCACATTATAGAGTCTGTATATATATCAACCGAACACTGTAAGCGTTTATACCTTCCTTGCTCTTGGCGTTCGCCGTTATTTGTTGTTGAGAAATGGTCGGGGACGAGGAGAGCTGCGACCAAGATGGCGTCGCCTCCAAACTTCCACTACCACTTCCACTGTTACTTTGGACACTCATGAAGCCACTTTACCGCCGAGAGGAGCAAGCTCACATTCTGCTGCTGCTGTCGTTGTGGTTCACAAACTTGCGTGTCCATCGACACCTGCTGTAGCCGAGTAAAACGGAGTCTTGGTGGAAGGGTTATTCCCTCTCCTCTCTTAGACGCTTCTGTTGTCACATACTGAGCAGTTCCAGCGCAGCTTCTTCCTCTTCTCCCCCGGATCGCTGACACGAATCGTGGATAACCTTCGCATGATGACCGCAGAGCGCGCCTGCCTGTCAGTAGAAGCAGCATCCAGTTCACGAGAGCTGCTTTGATTCTCAGCAGGAGAGGCGGGGTTATCGCGAGGTTGCTGACTTCAGCGAGATGACACAAAGTATACACGCACGCATACAAACACTGATCTAGGATCATTGAGCAACCAACAAAGAAGCCTGAGGTTCACAGAAAAGTACAGCAGTGCTCGACCTGGGAGCAGTGGGAGCAAAAGCACCAGTAGAGGAAGACCCGTCCATTAAAATAAAACATGGCGGAACGTTGACGATGTTATCTTGAAGGTGAAGAATAAATAAGCACAAACACTTTTCGGTTTCATACTTTTTATGTTTTTGTCAGGTCAACTCAGATATGGTACATCGCTTAAACGAACCTTTACAATTGCAATTAAATGTGCAAAAGTTTTATACTAATTTATTATTAGAAAAAATATTACATTATTTTTCTAATAATTGTTTTACCCATTTGCCATTTTTAAACGTGTACCTGTATATTTTCTATGTTAATGTGTGTATACTATATTTAGTTTCCTCTAAATATCACATAACAACCTGTTATGTTATATTATATATGTTTAATAATATAATCTAGGGATTTTTGGGGCAATTTACTGTACGTCTTTATCATTCAGAACCTTCTCATATGTTCAGATATCAACAGAAGGTAATTATACACCTATATTACACTCCTATGGGGAAGCATTGCATTTTTTGTTGGTGTAAAACTGGCCAGATATTGATTAAAGCAATGGGTTACTGCTTTGCCACTGCACATTGCTGTGCTGTCAGAGTAATGGTTTCCTGGTCTTGTTCATTGTTTGGATGTTATTATATTATCTTAACTTTTTACATTTATTGTGGGTTTATGTCTAGTAGGTTGGGATGGAAAATAACACCCTTTCTCCATAGGATCTCTAAATAAATGGTTTTGACTGAATTGTGCAAGATGATATTTTGAATGGGAAATACCGTATAAGTACATCTGAAAACATTCAGGTGTGGAAAAATACATTTAAATTAAGTGTCACAGAGAGAAGGTTTTTATATGATTTATGACTATGTCTTCCAATAGGCTATGTTAATAGAAACAATATTTGTATTAAGAGAGGAACTTGCTTATTTACTATATAGAATAAAGCATTTTGATGCAGTGCACCAAATTTGAAACACAAGACCTTTTAGACCTGATCACATCACTACCCCCCACCCCTACAAGTGATATTTCAAGACAGAATAGCAGCATCCAGACAGTCCCAGCCCCACACATACACACACAAGTATTCTTCCAGAACTCTGCATTGACTGAATTGTACAGCCTCATCTAAACTATGCCTTAAATATCTGGTCAATAACATTTAAATATTGCAAAGTTTTTAAACTGTCTTTAATTTTTTTTTCTCACTAGCCTTAACATTTGACTTTATAACAACTAAATAAATTTTTTTCTGAAGAAATAGCAAAGCATACACATTGTGATAATCCTTCTACATAAAAATACGTGTATATTGACAAAATAAGATATATACTGTTATGAAGGATATTTTTGAGTCACACAAAAGTGAACTCTGCTATGCTGTTAATAAAATAACTTAAAGTTAAGTTAAAATGAGAGTGGCACAGCACAGGAGTGTTTCACATTCTTTTGTCTGTTAAAGCCGTGTTCCACTTGCACTCAGGTTGCATCAGGAAGCACAGTGATGCACAAACGGCCACACTGCACATCAGATGCACCTGCCCATGGTAACCTAAATTTTTTTTGGTCACATGGTTTCCATGGTAACTGCCAGTCGATTAGGATAGCAGCATGCAGGTAGTCTTCTACACAACAATACTACTACTGCACACAAAAATACACTCAGCTCAGCCCCCCGAAACAAATATTACTGGGACTATAATTTGGATATACTGTAGGTAATGAATGTCTCTTGAAAAAAAGCTGACATTTGGAAACTAAACCTATGACTATGTAAACACTACAGAACGCACTTGACCTGCAGCAGTAG
>JAFBJS010011156.1:5442-28335 GCA_016785265.1 Paraplagusia blochii | reverse complement strand
ATTTTTGTTTCAATGCAAGTCCAGTAGCTCTGAAGTTGGTGACCCATAACAAGATTGGGTTTCGAGCTGGTACGGGATCATGTCTACCAAGATTGAAGCACAAACGGAATGCTTGTTGTGTTGCAGTTACAGATTTGTTTGTTTTGATAAAAATTTCCACAATAAAAGCGCAATGCTCACCTGTCCAATTCATGTCAACAACTGAAAAAAGAAACAAAACAAAATTGCATTACAAGAAGAAAATAGCATTATAAGAAAAAAAATTGCATTATGTGTACTTTTCGAAAATAGAAACACTATTTTTTTTCTTTACTTTATTTGCCTGTTTTTACAACATAGAAAATAGAAATATGTCAGATCATTTTGCCTGACCCTGTATATACTATATATATATATATATATATATATATATATAGACACAACAGATCAGCATGTTCATATAAACAAATGACAAAAACTGAAAACTGTCCAATATGAAATTTACAAAACGAATGATGAAGCACAACAAAAAGGTAAAAAAAAAAAAAAAGAAGAAAAATATAAACATATATTATGGAGAGATTCCCTATGAATACTCGACGTGCAAAAAATAAACAGGAGAAGAAGTTCAGAATATGTCCACTGAGTGGCACCCTTCTCATATATATCAGGACTAGGTAAAGCAGATATACTCCTTGAGTATCTGTCTGGTCAGAATCGTGAGGTAAAAGTTGCGTGAATAAATACATCCATAGTAACTAATCTTATTTGAGTTTTTCTGTTCTAAGGGAAAGGAAAGCAAACTCCGTTTCATTGGGACAGTGTGATCCACTCCACTGCAGAGATCACACAACAAAATGTAATCTCCACATTTAACCCATCACCAAAGTGAACAGTGGCCAGGACCTGCAACCCACCCGACCCAATTGGTTCAACCGTAGGACACCACTGCCCCTGTACCAGTAGCTCTTGTTACCATAAATGCAAGTTCAGGCAATCTGCTCCCCGGGCGCTGGCTCAGCTAGTTGCCCCCTGGTCACTATGGCGATGGGTTAAATGCAGGAGCAAAGTTTCGCAAAAAAAAATAAAGACATACTTTATCCTTTATTTAAAACAAAGTCACAGGGTTAATCTACCATTAGTTTGGGCCCATCTCCAAAACCAGAACAATCCAGGGTAAATATAAAATATATATGTTCATATATATATATATATATTTTGTATGGGAGCCACGTTCACCACTGACCTTTCTTGATTGAGTGTAATAGCATACAGAGCAAACGCAAAAAGGTCAGTGCTGGAGACAGCTATAATATTCTAATTGGCTTTTTTTTTTTCCAGGGAGACGGTTCAATTGTGGGGAGATGCACAAATTCACAGTTCAGAAGGGTTACGTATTCGAGGTTAAGTGTTTCTTTGCACCGGTGTCCAACCGTTTCCTCTAACTGGCTGAATGCTATGAGGCTTTGCATCATTAATGGAACTTTTCTTTCCCTTTCGCTGTCATGTGTGTAACACTGTTGTCTGCACCTAATCAAATTAACGCTCAAGGACTTTTCAGCCCAATCCGTTTAAAATGACATGTGAAGCACGGAAAGAAGCTGCTGCCAAACAACGCATTATATGCCAGTATTTTGCCTGACATTTACAGAGAGGTGGTGCTTCGTCCGCATGTTGCTACTGCCTTCTTTGGGAGCAATTTAACTCCTGTGCTCCTGTTGCTGTCTGGCAGCTCATTGGCAGAAAACATATTCTGTTCTGTGGCTGTTCGAGCACCTTCGGGTTTTTGCGACTGCTCTTATCTAAAGCGCTGTAATAACAGGCGGGCTCCCTGCCCAGTTTGAAGACTGTTGTGGTGATAGGAGAAGTGAGCCTCGCATACGGGTTACAAGGTGAAGACTAAAATCCTAAAAGGTAGTATAAAAGCACGTCCGTTTGACATTTTCTTTACGGCAGCGCCAGGGCTTGTAATCAGGTTTTCGAGGAGTGTAAAGAGAAACAAACCTAACAAAGATGCAGTGGTGTATGTATGTTATGTATGTATAAGTATGTTTAGGCCTAAACATACTCAACAAAAAAACACATTTATTCATAAATATCTAAAATTGTATAGTTATTTTTTTTATTAATATGAAAAGAGTTTTTACATTCAAAAAGTTGGATAAAAACTTTTTATCATCATATTTTAACCAGCTATTATTATTATTGAGTTTCATGAAATCTGCCAGAGCCTTCAGAATCAAAAGTGAGGGCTAACAGCGCTCAGACCAATCATCTTGTGAAATTGCGACGTCAGGTCCTTCCAGCTGGCCCACATACGTGTCCCATGATTGGATAAGCTCTCCTGGGAGACAACATCATCTTGTTTGATTTTCCCGGACTGAAAACAGGATGTATAGCATAGATGATTTTCAAGGGAAAAGTCCCGCTGATCTGGACATGAGTGTGGGGCAACTTTACATATTAGCATGTTTGGCTGTAACCATCGCTGTGTCCACTGCATCTGTTAAACGCTCATTCTCAGCATCGAAGCATCTTAAAAAACGTATGGAAGAATTTTGACAGGACGTGGCTTTCAGCATTAGTCACAAGAAGACAAACCGAGTGTGAAAATGTTGAAATGATGGTTTATTAGTGTTAGGTAAGATTTAAGCTATGTGTGTTTCTTCCGTTTTGGCTATAATTTAGTTTAATAACATTTGAGCTAGGTTTTTTTGAGCATATAGTATCATGTTTACTGTATTTTTTGTTATTTACACCCTGAATGCTGCTAGGGGGCACTCTAGATTGGTGTACCAGTATCCCCTTCACCTGTACTAGGGAGTCAGATTAGCTTTAAAATGAATAAATGCACGAGCATGGATCCATTGCTGCTTGCGGATGCCTTTTCTATTAGATTTTGACTTGGATCTGTGGCGCAGTGTGGTGATGTTGTGGTGGAGAATTTGGTATAAACAGACAAAGTATTGGACGATAGTAATGTGCAGTGTTACTGAACTGCAGAAAGGTTTGTACCCACAACATGTAAGATACATAAAGTGGCGCCTAGATTACAGACAGAAGATGTATCCAAATCCAGGTCAAGACCGATAAAGACAACATAAACTGGTGTCTAGATAACAGACACGAGATGTACCCATGTCAATGTCAGGTGCAGTAGCACAATGTTTTGTGATAGTATTTGGGATTGGGAGTATTTGTTGGTGAGACTGCTATTGAGATCCATGTTGGAATCTTTTGATACAATTATTCCCCGGAGATGGAGAAGTGTGTCCTGGTCTGCTTATTTGTAGACGACGCTTTCTACGATAATGTCATACAAGGACACAAGTAGGGACACATCCTCGTGAGCGGCTGCAATCGAATGAGACTTTTGGTCGGCTGCTGATGGGTTCCATGTCGGCAAAAATGCATTTTTGGGTTACGGCTAGACGAGTTTAGAAATCAAAAAACAAATGTAGGCAGTTTCACAAATTAAAAGCACAATTTGAATGCACAATTGTATTTCAGGAAATTCACAAATGCACAGTCATGGAAAAAATGATTAGACCACTCTGCTGTTTTCTTCAATTCCTTGTTCATCTTAATGCCTTGTTCCACTAAAGGTTTATCACCTGGGGGAAACAATGAACACAAAACCATGCAATGACTAAAAGCACTGTATTTGTCAGTACAATGTTATTGCTAGTGATGTAGGAACAGAAGTGATTTTTGTCTCTGTCAATAAAACCATGCAAAATGGCCACAAATCAGCTCTGAAATTAAAACTGAATTATGAGCCTTTTTTGTTGTTATTATATTTGTCCAGATTAATGTAGATTAAGTGGAAGCAGACTTTTAAATGGACAAGAAATTAAAGAAAGAGTGGTCTAATCATTTTTTCCATGACTGTATTTTGAAGAATTGACAGTAACTTTTGTACAAAATACATTTGTGGATCCGTGCTCGTGGGTTTATTCTTTTTGAGCCTGCATACTGTACCACTGAAAATTTCCTTTAATTTTCATAGCGACAGCCGGGAGATGCACAGGAGTAGTAGTATTGTTTACATTTTAATTACTTTAATGTTCAACTATTTTTCTGCTGTTCAAACTTGTACTGAAGGGACTTATAGTCTGAAGAAAACAATGCAAAAGGATGTTAGCGTTTCTAGGCTACCTTTTTTATAGTCTTGGCCAAATGTGTTGATACACAGAAGCTATTCATGAATCAGTTTGTATTAACTGTGAACTTTAGGCCTTTATGTAATTCAAGCTTTTTAGATACATATTCCTATTCATTGAGCACATTTTAAACAAAACTTTTTTTTTTAATTTCACATTGGAGGAAGTTTCATAGGCTAAAATATTTAGTTGTTTTATCAAAAAAATAAAAAAAAATGCCTGTACAGTTTCTTAATATATAAATCTATAGATACTTTCACCACATATATTTTATATTTGCATGACTGACTTGAATAATATCTAGATAGAGATAAATATGTTGCACAAGCTGAGCTACATCTTTTCTCCAAGGTTCGTCACAGCAAAAAAAAAAAAAAAAATGAAGGACCATAACTGTCCATTGGCATTCATCTCCTGAGGTAAATGGTAAAGACAATTGTCCTTCGGCCAGCACTTTTTGCTACAAAACTTTGGTATAAGCATATTTCTTCCTGCAAGATTGCATCCATTTCTTTAATAGTTCACAGACCATGGGCAAAAATAAAACTTTGCAACATAACTCCTCCTTAAACATTGAAAACCTTTCCAGCTGTCTTCCTAAATCTCTGCTTTCACTGTCCCTGGCTGCAGCAGCAGTGCAACAACAGAACCAGAGACGGAGCAACATCCGCTGATGTTTTACAACAGATTTGCCTTAACGACTCATTCGATGTTAGTCATGCTAATGCAGTGATCGCCAATTAATGTAATTGGTAAAACAAGGGGGGGATAATTGCGACTTAGCACGCGACACACAACGTTCCTGTGTCTGACTCCGTAAAAGGTCAGGATGACAGAGTGCAAACTTGGGTGCAGTGGGTTACCATTACATTTTTATTGTGACCAATTTCGCACGGACCGTGTTGTAACACCGTCGGGGAATTGTATGGTAATGAAAAGCTGTAGTCGGTGTTGCAGTCACATTTGTACTTGTAATTCAGACCACAGTGTCTTGCAGTAAGCTCTGGACAAATGGCATCATGGCTCCGGCAGATAGATAGGATTCAGTCTGTAGATGATTTGTTAATGATTGATGGGCATGTCACAGCGCTCTGCAGTGACTTCACTTCCCAAGAACTGCTGCTCTGCTGCAATACAAGCGGATTTCCATTGTAGCCAAGCATTTGTTGGCTAATGCCGCTATGTTACTGACACCCACCTGCCTTGGAGTTTGGAGCAATTGGAATTGAAAATTAAATTTCACATGTAACAAAAATTGAATAAATGTAATTTCATTACACATTTGATTGCCGTGTTATGTTACCTATAAATAGTTAAGTACAATGAGTAAAAACATGAAAAACAAAATCTTTTTTTTTCTTCTGTTTTTGGTTTGTCCGGACTCCTGATGTTCAGCCCAAAATGAATTAAAGCTAAGAGATAGCATGGCTTACAGGATATACAGTAATGGAAAAAATGATTAGTCCACTCTTTCTTCTATTTCTTGTCCATTTAAAAGTCTGCTTCCACTTAATCTACATTAATCTGGACAAATATAATAACAACAAAAAAGGCTCATAATTAAGTTTAATTTCAGACTGATTTCTGGTCATTTTGCATGGTTTTATTGACAGTGACAATAATCACTTCCGTTCCTACATCACTAGCAATAACATTGTACTGACAAATACAGTGCTTTTAGTCATTGCATGGTTTTTTGTTCATTGTTTCCCCCCAGGTGATAAACCTTTAGTGGAACAAGGCATTAAGATGAACAAGGAATTGAAGAAAACAGCAGAGTGGTCTAATCATTTTCCCCATGACTGTATATTGTTATTGTATATTAAGTCAAATATATATTATATTAGAAAAATTATATGTTTCCTTTGCAACCCCGACTCCCATTGTATTATATACCATACTTTGTGGAAGATATGGTGCACTTAAAGGCCAACAATTTTGTCATTGAGCAACAATGGGGATTCTGGTTGTGTTTACTGACCTCGAACATCACACAGGAATCTGTCAAAGGGTATACGCGTGTTGCACTGCTTGATGTATTGTTGGAGCAATACGGCTACTGTAGTCAGGGGCCTCATGGATTAATACAATACTATACGAACAGAGTATATCCCAGTGTTTCTATACTGTTTTTGGACAGCATGGCGAAATAAGTACTTGGTGTGCTTGGTGTGTTTAAGAAACCCCAAATGCCACCATTAAGAGACATTCATAAGAAGCATATTTCAAACTCAAGTCTTGGATCATCACCTAACATTTCAGTGACAGCAACCAGACTGACTGAGATAATGATGAGGCAGAACTGAGTGTGGATGACACCAAAAAAAAAAAAAAAAAATTATAAAAACTGTTAATCTCTGTAACACAGTATGTACATATTTACTGTAGGTATTTTTTTTGTTGTTGTTGTTTTCCATTTGAATTGCTTGTTATGGCCATATAATGTAGGTGTGTTTTTATTGAATTTTTTTGGCATAACAATGTTTGTCGATTTAAGAAAAATAAAAAAAAGAAAAAATAAAAAAAAAAATAAACGAAAGCCTGTTGGGTTTCATGTTTGGAAAACTGGCAGAAGAGATTCTTCTGCCAAAAAAAAAAAAACTAAAACATTTATATGGTTTTTTTTACAGTTGATTACTTTTATTTCCATGATAACGTGGGTAATTTGCCAATTTCATTGACCAATCAGTCTGTTTTTTGTTCATTGTTTTGTTTTGCTTTTTTTTCTCAGAGCCAGATTGTTTTGTGTCCACAAATATTGTGGATTGTGGAAGGTTTAACACATGATGTATGATTAATTTTACTTCCCTGAACAGGCCAATAAAGTCTTTCTCAATTTTATAGTGTAGCGATTAACCTCCAAGAGTCCTGGGGTTGGATTTCCAGAAAAACCATAAGATTGGCGCTTGTCAGGGCCAGGGGTTAACAGCAGATGTTAAGACAAAAAGTTCTCAGAATTGGTATCATTAAAGCATAACTTTCATTTATTTTTCTTTCTTGTAACAAATGGCTATTTTGAAGTAGTGTTGTAGATTTTCACAGAGATCAGCCAGAAAATGATTAGGAAAAAAAAAAAAACCCAGAAATGTTAACTGTAAATCCTAAATAAATAAAAATGTTTCCGTGATGTCTTTCTTTATAAGGTGTCAGCTTGACACTACTTTTGATCCAAACAAACATATTCCCATGATTATAACACATAATAGCTGCCGGTGTTGACATTGTCCACCCGAGATCCTGTCTGAGACGGTTTGATTTACCAGACCCCTCAAAATGGGGAAAAATCTCATTGAGGAGACGGATTGCTGAGAGGGCTCTCCAGCAGGCCTATAAATCATTCTTTAATCAGAGTGCACTGAGAGTGAGGTTACACACTGAGACCCATCATTAGCAACTCCTGCTCTCTGATGTCTGTGGCTCTGCTTTTGCACTTTGCCTTCCAAAATATCCAGAGCTGCTTCTCATTTTTTACCATTTTTTTTTTTTTACAGTTATTCTTTGCAAGGTCGTTATATAAAAGGATCAGCAAAGTTAAATAAACATTAAAGAATGAGAAGTTGGTGACGAGAAAAAAGAAAAAAATTTGAACACGGGATGACCTACATCTGAGATACCCATGTCTTCAGATAAGAAGATGTCAAGCTAGTGCTATCAAGGCAGGTTTTTGAACATAAAATTATATAGTTGGACAGTTGAGGACTTTAACACTATGTTGCACTGCAGGCCATTTCTTTGTGGAAATTAAGCTCTGTGTACACTGCAACTCAATCACGATTTTTTTGTCATGTGATAATCTGGCAACCAGTGTCCTATATTGGCCCTGTGCGACTTGTGTAGTAGTGTACACGGGTTTACGACAAGCATTTTAAAGGTGAAATTCTGCCGATTTACCCACAATTTTTACCTCAGTCTGCCACATTGCATATTTGCAAATATAGACATGGTGGGGAAAACAAGTAAACAACACAGAAAAGTGTGGTGGAATAAAAAGACCTGACTGATAATGTCTGATAGGACACTTTTTGTTCATCACGTAACCTAGCACAATGGTTAGGAAACTGAGGTTTTGTTGCTGAGCATAATTCCCATCATGTCTTGGAGAGAAACTGTGAGCATCCACGCTCTTCTCACTACTGCCATCTTCTTGTTTTGTGTACCATAACATCACATGACATTACAATACATTTGGAAGCTGCTTTTATAAAAAGTAGTTCTGGTTACAGGAGTGAGACGGGAGTGCATGGTCATACATGGTGTGTGCTGTCCAATCTCACCTGACTCTTGGATCGTACAGTGTGAGCTGTGATCTGATCACCCTTGTGATTTACTGCAGCAAATGGTTGCTTCAAAAAAATAAAAGGTGGCGTATGCCGGCTTTAGTGAGTAATCCTTATAGATATTTAAGCTGGACAAATTCATACCTTAAACATCTCTTGAAAACAACTTGCATTTAATTGCTCACTAGCTCTTAATCTTCACATCTCTTCCTGAAGGCAAAAGACTAAGAAAAGAGAGGAAAAAATAGGCAACAACAGAAAACTATGAGCAGGAGACACGTATCTCTAGAGACTATTAGAGGCTTCTAAAACTGCTGACTCTGCGCCTTAACCTCAACCATGAAATGTATCAAAAAACAAAATATTATGAATAAAAAACCTTTACAATATTTTTTTTTTCTTTAACTTAAAAATACCCGATAGACATAAATGTGGTAAAAAGGTTATATTCCTCTGTTTATGGAGTCCTCGACCTACAGTGATTCATATTTGCGTTGCTATCATTCATGAATTTCCCCATGATGTTTCATCAATCCAACATATTCCGTTAAGTCTATGCATGGAAACCTGTTGGTGAGCAGACGGGAAAATACCTTGTTATATTGCACTATGGAGTTTCAATTTCTGAGAACCACTGCGTGAATTGAATATCTGCAAAATAGAGACAAGATAGTTATTAGGGAGATATATGTTATTAAAGTATATATATTCGTGAACTTTTAACTCAGTTTTGCGGCCAAAGAGCAGCGCATATCAATGTGGGTTGATATAGGGATCGGTACGTGGAGCAAAAGTTAATATCGGACAACCCTAGTTAATATTCTTTTTCTCCTTTTTGGCTTGTCCCTTTTTTAGGGGTTGCCACAGTGAGTCAGTATTTTTGTTGTCTTGCATCATCATTGTTTTGGCACAGTGTTTACGCCGGACGGCCTTCCTGACGCAACCCTCACCTTATTCTGGCTTGGCACTGGCAAAAAACACTGGCTTGTGCGCCTTAGTGGCTAGTTTTTCCCTGGTAAATATATAGATATATAATATAGATATATATTATAGATATATATCCCATGTATGTAGACACCCCATGTGTCTACCCTTTCCAAACCTCGCCAACACTTGTATCAGGTATTATATATATATATATATATATATATATATATATTGTCACAAAAATAATGAAAATATTTTACATTTCTTAAAAAGCACTGCCCTGTAGTAAAACTCTTGGAATTGAAATGCAAGAAATATCTGCCATACAAGGACAAACTGTATATGTGGAAGACAGCTTTGTGTACAGTCATTGGACAGATGCAATATATTGGAATGTGCTCCATTCACGAATTTTGAATTTTCTTTTTTTTTTTTTCATGCTCTTCTGATGCTTTTAAGGCCTTGATTGTTATTACTACTCAGTTGGCATGGATGAGTAATTTTACATACACCTATATTTATGTAGATTAAGTGAGTATAGACTTATTTTATTAAATTGTAAAATTAAATGAGAGAAATAAACCAGTTGTTTTGTTAAGATAAAGCGTGAATTATTCATAATAAAGAAATCTAGATTTGAACAAATCACCTGTAAAACTACAGAACTGCTGACCACTGGACATCTTTCTCCATCATTGTCATTTAACCATGTCAGAAAAAAAATAGCACGAGTGAAAAAAGACCAAAAGACACGACTTACTAAAATAAAGAGTCAATGGACGTCTGGAGTGTGAAAACTTATATGAACAAAATATTACGGTCACACCAACCTTGACTTTCTTGCCCTGCAGTGGCAGATAGAACATTTCAATAAAAATGTCTGGGGACATTTTGATCAACTGCTGTAAGTGGGTAGAAAGTCTTTTTGTTTAATGTTGGAGACAAAACTTAGTATTTTTTTTTTTTACTTTTTTTATTTTATTTATTTATTTATTTTTTACCTCAGGATACATTCATTAGCTTACAAATCCCATGTTCTGTCATTTATGGTTTTCATTCTATCATTCTCTCATTTACGTTGTGTAAACTTCATACTTCAGAGTTTCAACCATGTTTCTACCAACCCCAACCAAAACGAGACTAATTTATTCTAAGATCCTATGTCACTGGTCTACAGTCTCAACATATTGTAGGACAAAAAAAAAAACAAGAGTCTGATTTTGCCCGAGAGCTATATAATGAAGGACAAAAAGTTGACAAAAATCAAGCAGCTAGTAAGACAAAGCTGCGTTCTACGTAAACCACCACGTGATGACACATTCCTCACCTTGTTGATAATCCCTGTGCGAAATATTTTTGTTTTTATTTACATTTATGGGATATCGCAACCTTCTGACCACAAAACCATAGGTAGAGGACATCGTAAAACCAAGGACTTCCTGTTCTTTAAAAGGAAGACTGTGAGGTAAGAATACTTGGAGATTTAGCACAGCCTGCTTTCTTGGAATTTAATCACACGCAATGTTTAGCTTTTCATGGGGGATGCGTTGTGTTTGACTAATTTAGGAAACACCAAGCTTTGAATCCGTCTGTGCACCAGGACGTCGTCTGGACACGGCTCCACTCATACGCACTCAAGCTGTGTGTGTAGGCAACCGGGCACGAACGCCACAGCGCTGCAGTCACCCGAGTCAAGCTGCATATACAGTGCAGTACAAATATAGTATTTATCTATTCATTCAATAATTTACTTTGCAAAGTTCATTTTAGTTTGGACTAGTTTTGTTTTGGTGCTTTGACTTTGCCTGTGGCGGACAACTCTTCATGCAGAGCAAAAGACTGACTCTTGTGATTCTTTAAATCCATATGAAGTTCAACTTTACTTTGATATTACAGAGGACAAAACAAAGAAGAGCATATGATGAACCTAGTGGTTAAGTGAGTGGACTTGGGTCCGTAAGGCTTCTGGTTCTAATCCACCAGCTGCCAGGTTGACTGAGGCTGAGAGCACTGAGGTGCTCAGTAGGCTCACCGACCACAGGAGGGGTCACAATATATTGCAGTGTGATTCGTTCCCGAGACCTGGGAACGGATAAACGGATGAAGATGAATAAATTAATGGATGTTTCTTGAAATATTTAGTGCCTATGATATTTCTTATTATATTTAGTCCCTGTATTTACAGATTAAAGATAAAAGATAATGTAGATAATGCTGAGTTTAATTAGATTTGTTTGTTGTCATTTTAACTATCTCTTCAGATGCATGGATGGACGGATGGGACTGACAGCAGGTAGGTAGAATAGATAGACGGATGGAAGGACGGACAGATGGATGCAACGGACATAATATAAACACTATAATATACAAAAAAAAATTCAATGGATATAGACATGAGTAAAAGTATGAAGTATAAAAGACCTGATATTAGTAGATAAGAAGACTAGTAGGAGAAAGATTAAAAGGCTAATGTTAGTAGTATTACTGTGTGTGGTGTGGGTGAATAATTGCAATTCCAGTTATTATTATTGTTATTATTACCTTTCCTTCTTACTACTGAGTTAAGTTTGCATTGGACAACATTATTATTTATCTTAGTTCACATAAATATATAAGCAAACCCACATACTGTACATATGTAGCACAAGATTAATTCAAATTTATTCACATACACTTACATTCTGTATATATACGTAAATATATATATTAATATATATACACACATATATACACATATACATACATATATACATTAGAGGTGAGAATATGCTATACGATTTAAAGAATATCTAGAATTATGATAGCATTGGAGATCAATATTGACTTATACTGCCCTGCATTATTGTGGGGTTGTTGCTAATGCTCCCCAACTACTGGGTTTTTGTTCCCCTCGAAGAAGAGTTTATTAGTAATAAGAGTTTAATAGTATTATAACAGTTTACTTTTTAGAGAGGTAACAAAATAATTTCAAGTTTTTGGTGCATACTTAGATCTTATCATTAAATAATATCTCATAAAGAATTATTACTTACACTACTTTTCTGTAGTAGCAGGTGACCTTGAGCTTGCTAGCTCCACAATGTAACCAAATAATTGACAAGGCTTTACTTAAAATACATAAATAGAAGGATCATTAGAGGTCATTTAAACACCTAACTATTTATTTTAAATAAAAATACACTTTTCTGTGTGAGGTTCAAGACACTGAAATTAGTGATAGTTAAACTTTTGAGAACATAACATTTGCAATTGTCATGTTATATTTATTGCAGTTGGCATTGCAATACATATAACACCTGTTATTACACCATTAACAATGGGAGGACATTCATCAACCTCATTCGAAAATTAAAAATGAATTAGCTCACTGACATAGTTTCGAAACCAAGTGGCTCCATTCATACACACTCAAGTGGCTTATCTAGTTGCTTATCTATAAAGCAAATTATTGGCCCCTGGTTACTACATAATGACACAGATCTCTTCAGCAATTATCTACAATTTAAAACTAAAACTATTGTTAGCTATTCTACATCGTTTTAAACCGAACTCTGGATCAGCCTATCCTCATTTAGAAAAAAAAAGTCTGTGACGTTTTGGGCCACACACCGCAGTCACTTAGGTCTTTGGTGTTGATGGCCTCATGCTGGAAGGAAGTTGTCAGAGTGAAAGTTCTACCAGTTTTTAAAAAACTCTCGCTGCCAGCATGTATTCATCGGATCCTGGGCAGAGCTGAGCTCACCTCTTTCTGAGTTTCAAGCACAGAGTGTGCACTGCTCCGGCTAACGTGCAGCCTGTTCCTGCTGACGTGAGAAGTTGGGAGCTCACAGTTAAGACCAGCATTTTACCTTCGGTTTCCATATATTGTTTCAGCTATTAATACATTGCATTCAATATGGATCGTATGGTTTCCTTTTTACAGCCATTTTATACTAAGCAGTAACACACACACACCCTGCACCCACATCACGGTCAGATGCTACTGCAGATATTCTGCCCAACCATCAGCTTACAGTGAAGATGACATCATGTTGATTAGAAGCCTGACTATTTTGAAGATTGAACAGTAGCTGGTCGATTGTGCTGCTTCAGCTGCTATGGGGTAATGAGTGTGGACCAACAGGAGAAAGATTAGAGGGAAAACGTTGTGAGTGGGCCCTTGGATATAATATACCATTCAGACAAACAATACAAATGTCAGGTTTTATGTGATGGTTTACCGAAAGACGGACTCATAAAGGGCCAATGAAATGGGCTTCGTAAAAAAAAAAAAAAAAAAAACGTATTTATGTCAAAATAATGGTTGAGATAAATGTTAGGTGTTCATTTTTTTTAAATAGATAAAGTTAATGTTAATTTTCTCTTAAATCAACAGAAGTTAAGAAATACAGGAAACCACTAAGGCAATGGTCCCCAACCACTGGACCCGGGTCCAGGACCAGTACCGGCCGCAGAGAAATTATGTTTCCTTTTGGTCCCATCTGGCTATTACTTACACTTGATCCATACCCATATCATTTTTTTTTTTTTTTTTTGGCTTGTCCCTTTTCTCACCGTTGCCACAGTGGGTCAACAATTTCCATTGCCCCCTGTCTTTTGTATCCTCAACTCTAACCCCAACTACCTCCATGTCCTCTCATACTGCATCCACACAACTCCTCTCTGACCATCTTCTTTGTCTCCTACCTAGTAGCTCCATCTCTAGCATTATTTTACGAATAAAAACAATGTCCCTCCTCTGAACATGTCCAAGCCATCTTAATTGGCTTCTCTAGCTTTTTCTCCAAACCTTCCTGTCTGTGATGTCCCTCTAATGATCTTGTTTCTGATCCTGTCCATCCTAGTCCCCCCTAAAGAGAACCTCAGTATATTTAACTGTCAAAGAAACTCTAACCTCCAGCTCTGCCTTCTGTTTTCTGTCTATTCCTAGTGTCTCTAAACCATGCATCATGGCTGGTCACACAACTGTCCATACCCATGTTAACAAAAGAACTTAACAATAGAATGGCTAGGATTCCATCATCAATAATGCAACTATATTTAATTAGGAAATATTTTCTCAGTAAAGACAACGACAATAAACTCAAAATGCTGCAGAGTCATTGATACAAGATTTTAACCTTGTATACCGGTCTGGTAGGAGAAAGTTATAGGCTGTATGCACTTGAGAAATCCTTGTGCCCATACAGAGTTAATTCGGGTAGGAAGATATTTCAGAACACTGAAACTTTCATTTTATTAAGTGGTATTTATCTGCCACAACTTAACAACCGGCCTGTGAAAATAGTGCCAGTCATTTGACCGGTCCGTGGCGCAAAAAAGGTTAGGGAACACTGCACTATGGAACTACTTTAGTTGATTTATTTGGCTGTGAACCGCCAGATGATAGTAACTGACTTATGTTCCACTTTCTTCTTAGATCAACTAACTACACTTTTCAATATACATAATATTATAAGTAAAAAGAATGGATGGATGGATGGATGGATGGATGGGCAAATAATTAGAAAGACTAAAAAAAAAACCAATTATTCCCTGAAGTGTTCCATTTAGTTACTTGACATTGGATAAAGTTAAGCCTTTTATACTTTCAGTTGAGTTGAGCTTTTTAATGAGTGCATGCTGAGTTCATAATAGATGATTAATTAGAAGTGTTTTCATGTTTTCCCTACAAAGGATCACACATTTGCCGACACGTTCAAGAACACAAGGGAGGAGTAAACAGAACATTTGGTTGTTACACTTATCTGAAAGTCTGTCGCAGGTTTACACTAGATATTTCAGAATTCAGATTGCCAGAAAATATGGGTTAAAGTTGTTCATCTTTCTAAATTATCCCTTGTGGTTTGCACGTGATGACAGGAGCAGGAAGTGGTGATGCATGACTGATGCTTGTACACACACTCACTCAACCTCCTCTCACGTTAATGAATATGGGATGATAAATAAACTCAACATAAACATGGACTGTATTTGTGGTTTACGTTTAACAGTGTAGATGTGGTGCGCCGTGTCTTTATAAACCAAGGGCATGATCTTTTTACCATAAGTAGTAGAAAAATCTGCAGCTTTTAACATGGAGGGATCAGATATTAAACAGCTGGACCAGAACTCTCAAATTCAGTTGCTCCAAACCATTTTTACAGAAAATTCACGTATATTACCAAGGGCTAAAACTAATGTAAATCCTGATTTTTTTTTATTATTTTCATTGTCAAGATAGATGGAACGGGGCAGTTGCTGGCCTAATGGTTAAGGAAGCGGACTTGGGTTCTCAAGCCCCCGGTTCGAATCCCCCTACTGCCAAGTTACCGCTGAGGTACCCTGACCATGCTCCCCAGGCCCTGCTCACTACGGTGATGGGTTAAATGCAGAGGCATAATTTCCCAAAGGATACTCCCGAGGGATTAATAGAGTTCTAATTATTATTGTTATTATTATTATTACTTTTTTAATCCCTTTGGGAAATCCCTTTAATATCCTTAGGGAAATTATGGTGAAGAAACTTACCAAGGACACATAAACGTGTGGCCAAAAGACAGATTTGAGTTATTCTCACTAAACTTCAATCAAAAAATGAGAGAAGGCAACTGAAAAAAAAAATAAAAATGTCAAAGCAATATTCAGTTAAAAAGGCAAAGGTGAAGGCACAGAGCTTAACTTTCAGACTGGCACTGAAGGTAGGGAGGACTTTAGAACAGGATGGAGACCAATAAGTGGCAGAACAAGTGACGCACGTAGAGAGAAGCAGGTAAATAAAACCTAAAATGTAGACAGTGACACAAGAAGAGATACATAATTGAACTGGATTTGACAATCAGTCCAAGTAGTGTGGATAAAAGTTGAGACAAAATGTTGCAAGGACAGCAAAATGTAACAAAATAAAAGTTGTTGTAACAGGTTACAATACTATAATAGGCCAGACACTTTTGTCTAGAAAAAGTCGTGGTTTGAAAGTAAGAACACCCATAACTAGGAGACAAGAAAAAGAAATGTGAAAAAATAAAATAAAAAATGCTGTTTTGTCAAATTCTCTGTTCTATCAAATCAATCGAAGTCTGCTATGGTACCTAAATGCAACTTGTGTGAAAGCTGAAAATGTCATAATGTGTGAAGAACTGGTGGTTTGTGTCTAATTTGAACAATGAATTTATGTTTTTTTGGGGGACTTTGCTTGAACAAGACATGAATTGAATATATACTTCTGCAAACATGTCCAATAAGAATTTATACTTAAGGAATGTGATGATTAATAAAAATTGAATCAAATTAGGAAAATATGTGGTTCTAATAATGTATTATTCCACATTGTTTAGCGCCACAATAGTGGTAATGTTGTTTTGGTGGCTTTAGCATAAAGAAGTATATGAATGCTGAAATAAATAATGATGCTTGGACTTCGGGCAAGAGCAAAAATGACCAAAAAGGGGAGGGAGGTTATGAAAGTTAATTTTTTAAGAACTTAGTATTGTACTGTTCCATCCACAAAACTTCCAGTGGTCTCACCACCCATAGTAAGGCTGACAGTATGTTGCAGTGTGATTTGGTTGCCACAACGAGTCAACATTTTCCATATCCCTCTGTCCTCAACTCCAACCACCTCCATGTCCTCTCTCACTGCATCCATAATTATCCACTTCGGCCTTTCTCTTCATCTCCTACCTGGTAGCTCCATCTCTAAGATCATTCTTCTACTAATATAATACCTGTCCCACCTCTGAACATGTCCAAACCATCTCAGTCTAGCTTTTTCTCCAAACCCTCCTGTCTGCGTTGTCCCTCTTATCACCTCATTCCTGATCCTGTCCATCCTTGTCTTTCCTAAAGAGAATCTCAGCATCTTTAACTCTGTCTCCTCCAGCTCTGTCTCCTGTCTTCTACCTATTCCTATAGTCCCAAAACCATACATCATGGCTGGTTGCACAACATGCATGATGAGAACTATGTGATTTATTATGTTCAATTTCTCAGTTTGGAGCAACTTTTATAAACTGCTTATATTGCTTTTTACTGAAGTTAACATGAGCTGGAAGAGAACAACCTAGAGTCCTAAGGTGAGTGCCAAAAATGTAAGAACCACTGGAGGCAATGTAATTCAAATAAGTTATTCCACCATTTGTCTTAAAACAGAAGCCGTGCACTCGCCTGGTCCCTGACAGACACCTCTTCTTTCAAATCCTCACAGAAAATCTGGTAGGAAGAGGAACCGAGAAGAGCCTCCTGGAGGATAAACAAGGTGACAAATCAAAACAGATGACGGTTAATGAGATCTGAATATGTAACAAGGACCAAGAAGGATTTGAGTATAAATTATAAATAGCTGGAGAATTTGGGGTGCTCTAAAAGTTCCCTCTCGCACTTCAATTATAGATGTACCTCGGTGCTCCAGCCGAGCTGAGTGAAACACAAATTTTTACACTGTGAACAAAAAAAAAAAAGGATACAACAGATCCTTTTTTGTGTGAGTGTTTTACTCGGGGGTTGTACATTTCCTCGGTAATTTCTGCTTTTATTGTTTGGTGGAAATAAATACTGGAATACCATTTCATCCTGTTTAAATGTAAAGAGCTCTTAAAGCAACAAAGTTATCTGAAAGTACTATTTGATGTAAATGAAATAAAAAAACAGATATTTTTCAACATAAATTGCTGTACATAATAGTACATAGGAGGGTCATTGATAGCTGGTCGAACGGAACATTTGCATGCATTTACATAGATCCTGTGCATTCCGTGGAGCAACACTTTGCAGAAACCGCCTGCAACAGCTGGTAAAAGCAGGAGTGTCAGTTTCAGTTTTTCAGAGAGGCTCTCTTTTTTAGGAGCACTGACATCCCTCACGGACCAAACATGTCTGATGAGCTGTGAGGCTTCTTCAGTGAGAAATTATGAATAAGTAATTACCAAGTGCAAATGTAAGACGGCGCCTGGTGGAAATGTAGACTGGGAAACATTCAGCCATATTAGTCTTTATGTTCAAAACATTTTGTTTAGTTAGTTTACTTTTATAGAAATTATTGAACCAATAAAATGTTTAAAATGTAATGTATGCATAACAAGTGAAGGGAAAACATTGAATATAAAATTAAATATAAATATGTGATAAATGTCTATGTAGGTTCTCAGTCATTTGATATAAACCCAAACCCCTTGTTTTAATAACTCTTAAGCGGTTCAGTATATTTTTTTCCTATTGTTGGTGCTAAAAGATGTTGTATTTTGAGTAAAAAAAAAAAAAAAAATTGAGATACTGACTGGGATGGACAGGGATATTGTGGTTGCAAAGAAGAGTGTTTCGGTGATCAGGAATAATACATACTCTGGTAATTCTGTATCATGACATCATGCCATTAGGTTAGGGTTGACATGGGTAGATATTTTGACTCCTAGGGCACAATAAGTACATAAATCTGACACAGAGCCCTGGGGAAACATTAAAGGGGTGTTTGTGTAAGATGGATGACATGTAAAAGTCATGAATTAAAGATCAAATGCTGAAACGCTGTAGCATTTTTTTTGCTATCTATCAGGAAAATGCTGGCAATGCAGGAAAAAGGCAAAAGGGTAATGATAATAAAAAAAATGTAGTATATATAGTCAAGTTTGGCTGGCCTGAATAAAAAAGTCAAATGGGCCACATGTGGCCCCTGAGCCTTAGTTTGCCCATAATGTGGTTATGGTGTTATCACCTATGTTTTACTCTATTGACTCCATTTTCCAATCACAGGATAAATACTAGTATTATTGCAGGAACCACTGAAATAACTGATGAAGACTCGTATATAGGAGTTGGGACATTTTCTAGAGGGATTGAGATTTTAAGCACCACCTTTTTATGTTGTTTTTACCAGTGGATGGACATCACAGATAGAAAATATGTCACCATAACAGACCCTGAAAACAAAGAGCCACTGAACAGACATCGGGATGCACTTAACAGCCATCAATTGATTTGTGTTGCATTGAGGAAACAGACACAGAGCTGAAAGTTGTCTCCGCTCTCAGATAAATCACTGGTAAAGCAACCCTTCTTCGGGGCGGCTGAAAACCTTAATAGCTTGTGTGAAATCTATCGACAGCGTGGTTTGTCTCGATCAATGAGCAGCCGAGTTTGGGAGTGCTGGTGACCAATAAATGTCTTCATTATTTTAAGAAAGAGACATATTCTCTCCTGGTGACATTTCTCCATTATTTTGATTAAACAACAGATTGGCTTTAGCAGATACTGATCCAACAGTGTATATTCAAGAACGCACTGGCACTGAACTGTGAAGTGAAGAAGCTGTGGGGCAGTTAAAGGGTTCCGATTATAGTGTTAAAGGTTTTAACAATGATTAAACTTTTAAATCAATCATTTCTATTTTAATCTTCGCAATTTACTTTAGTTACCATGAGAACATGGGTCAGAGCCATATCAAAAATCATTGCAATGACTGACTGACAGGCCTGCCCGCACTTGCAATGTCATAACGAGGGATGATGTTCATTATCAAACTTAGGCTATAATACTTTGGGGTTGGACCCCCCTGTTTTTTTCGGGGCCCACCCATTTTATGGGTTCTGGCTACGCCCCTGTTCTCTTCTAAACATGCATTACATTAGTAGTCCATAAACCCTGTGAACTGAGTTTGGTCAAGTTGGAAAGTGAATAAATATTTCCACCAACTGCTCTCTATATAAGAATGACATAAACAATGTGATTATGTGAAATGGATGAGAGAAAGCGGAGATTGATGGATGCAGTGAGGGAGGACGTGGAGGTAGTTGGAGTCAGAGTAGAAGATACAGAGGACAGAGGGAGATGGAAGTTGTCGACTGTCGCTGTGGCAAAACCTGTATGTAGAGCAGGGGTGGGCAAACTAAGGCCCGGGGGCCACATGCGGCCCGTTGAGCCTTTTAATGCGGCCCGCCATCCCTGTCCAAATTATATAATTTATTTATATCATAATTAAACTTCTCACTTTTCCCTACAATGCCTGCATTTTCCCAGTAGATGACATAATAGGCTATTAGAAATTTAGTATTTTGGGTTTGATACATGACTTTTACTTGCCATTTACCCTAGCTTACACGAACGCTCCATCTCTCTACTCTTGACTCGGCCCTGTGTCCAATTTTAGGAGAAATTGTGGCCCGCAGGTCAAAAAGTTTGCCCACCCCTGATGTAGAGTCATGGAAAAAATTTTTAGACCACTCTGCTGTTTTCTTCAATTCCTTGTTCATCTTAATGCCTTGTTCCACTAAAGGTTTATCACCTGGGGGAAACAATGAACACAAAACCATGCAATGACTAAAAGCACTGTATTTGTCAGTACAATGTTATTGCTAGTGATGGAGGAACAGAAGTGATTTTTGTCACTGTGAATAAAACCATGCAAAATGGCCAGAAATCAGCTCTGAAATTATACTGAATTATGAGCCTTTTTTGTTGTTATTATATTTGTCCAGATTAATGTAGATTAAGTGGAAGCAGACTTGAGTGGTCTAATTTTTTTTCCATGGATTGTATGTCTAATCTAAATGATATTTGGTACTATGAAACATGCAAAAGTCTAAAATGTTCTTAAATGTTTTAAGCAATGTCAAGCTTATCTATTGCTTAAATTAATAACAATCAATCAATCATACACTAAACTGAATTACAAAAAACACCCGTCCTGACGGGAACATTTTGGGGGACGGGGAAGTATTCGTTTTCCGTTGCAAACTTTGTCTTGTTGAAATTTTGAGATCTCGCCCAACAGCTAAGAATTTTTTTTTTTTTTTTTTTACATTATAACAGTCCGATCTACACTGGATTGTATTTATCTTCACCCCTCTGCGATCAAAACGCTACTGCTGCAGCCTTGCAACTGACGAGTTCTGTCAAGACAGACTGTGTGGTAATTACACGATTTCTTCTACCGATAAGACACACAGCAGATGTCCAGGATGGATGTCATTTCTACACAAAGGCTGGGTATTGCGAGGAAACAAATGGGGAGGGGGTACAACTGATTTGCACCAAACAGGCCAAATGTCAGCAGCAATTAGCTGACACTGCGGTTGGTGAGGAGAGAGGTAGCCCGCTGTTCATTGGCCTTTCATCAATCCTTGACTTCTGTTTTTGTCTCTATTCTAAGGAGATAATCAACAAACACAGCATAAAGTTGATGAAAAGACGACATGTTTGTAATGAAAGAAAGAAAAAAAAAAAGTAATTACTGTTTCTGTGACAGTAAACAGTCTCTGCAAGTGAAGCTTAATGCAATCCTGAAGTCAGAAGGCAGTTTAATAACTTTCAGACTATTTTTATTATCAAAGTCTCAAAGTGGAGGGATTCTGTGTGTTCCGGCTGACACTTTAACAGGAGGCTGTGTGTGAGATGGTTTTATAGGTTATTGGAATTGGACTGAGGAAGGAAAAAATGTAAGAGTCATGGAGATGATTGGCTTCGGGAACAAAAAGAACAGCAACTGGACTTTTGTAATGGAAGAGAACAGTCTCATCTCTACAATGTCTCTGTTTTAGGACAAGTAATTTCCTCTCTGTGGAGTGCAGCACAGAGTTGTAGGAAAATGGAGGGTTTTATGAAGACCATCTTACTCAGGTTTCAAAATAACAGTGTTATCAAAACAGAACGTTTGATTGTCTCACACCGTCTTTGGCATTATTGCTACTTTCTGGACCTCCATCTCCTTATCAATCATCTATAGCTTTAACCCCTTGTGAACATGTCTACGTCTTCATATCATAGACTAGTCCATTAGGCATCACATGACCTCAAATTATTTAGATAATGTGTGTAAATAATGAAACCTCAATAATATCAGTATCTAAAACATCTAAGTAATCGGTATTGTATCAAATCAAAAATGTCTGGCCTCACCGCTGACTAATAAGAAAAGATCTAGCAATATATATCCCAAAAATAAGTAGAAAACTATTATAAAAAAATTAAATGTCAACAACACCTTAATAGGGTGGAAAAAGCAATTCCCCAGCACACAAATAAAATTTAACGACAAGAAACTGGCAACATTTGTGCATAGTTCAAGGGAAAACATAAAAAGGGACTGAGCTGCAACTCCAAGGGTATAGTTTTTTTTTTGTTTTTTTTTTTGGAAATAAAAAGCCATTTCACAAAAGCTCTTTCTTTCAAAACAGTGTTTTTTTTTTCTTCTTCTTCTATTTTCCTATTTTTTTTTTTCAATATAACCTCAACAATCTGAACTGACAACGTGGTGATTCACACATTTTTTTTTTCTCATCAACGCTCAAGTTTGCATGCTCACATGGAAATCAGCCCAATAAGATTATTATCTGACAAAATCTGAAGGTGCTGTATTTGAGAAAATTGGGCAAATTGCGTTGTAGAAGGGCTTCGCAAATTGTCTGCCAACTCCACAACTAGTGTCAAAGTTCTGGCTTATTCAGATCTGCCATATAAATGAAGAAAGTTGTTCCATCATACTTGTTTCAAATGAAATTAGCTCTTATGCAGGAAGTTTAAAATAAAGTGTCACATAAAACTTATGTTCAACAGCAATCACTTTTCTTGTACGTCAT
>JAFBJS010011139.1:4903-33361 GCA_016785265.1 Paraplagusia blochii | reverse complement strand
AAATAAAAAAAAAATGTTATTATAATTCTTGTTATGAATCTAATTATTGTTATCACGAATAATAACAGTGATAATAACCATAATAATTCTCATTATAATTCTCTTGCGTTAAATGCCATTTATTCAGCCTTGCTATAATTAACCAATTAACCAATTAAGCAGTTTTATTTCTTTATTTTATTTTATTTTTATATCCCTAGTTAAGCATTTCTTTAGTTGACTATGCTTGTTGATAATATTGAAGTCATGGCAGCAATCAGATCGTTTCCATCTCTGTTTTTTCCTACTTATTCAGTCAGAATAAACCAGTAATTCAACCCTCACCCACTCCCTGGTCTCTGATTGTTTGAGAGGCTTCCATCCACTTGACCAACATTCAAACCCAACCATTATAACAGACGTTACAAAAGGCATTCATTGAGATAATGACGTCCCATTGAGTGAAGTTGTCCTCGTGAGGACCTGTTTTGCTAACTGAGTCAAGTGTTTTTTGTCAGACTCGGTTCTTGACTCGATTCCGTCTCACTGTTCTCTGCATGAGCCTCAATCAAGTTGATTTGTTTATTCTCGTTTTACAGCCAGTCTACCTGGGAAGGTGTGGAATGGGTTAAACGGGTATCCCGTCCAGTCTTAAGGCCAACGTACACTGTGCGATTTTGCCTTGTCTTACGAAAATTTGCGATAAGAAGGTAACGACAAGGTACCCTGTCAATTTGTCACCACACTGCAGATGTGCAATCATAGAACCAGAAGAGAGGACAACAACATCTGAAAAGACATTTCCTGGTCGTCCTTGTGACCTACTTTTTGTGTTAGCGCATTTGCCTATGTCAGATGTACCACGTTTGATCAGTCCAATCATGTCCGTTGTCGGATCGTACAGTGTAGACACCAGTGAGAGCTGTAATCTGATCCACCTGGGCAGTTGGTGGCTTAGTGGTTAAGGAAACAGGCCTGTTTCCTGGGTCCTGGTTCCCCTTACCGCCAAGATACCGCTGAGGTTCCCTATTGAGTCCTTGCGACTCATCCTGAACTATTTCTTCTCGGTTGACACGTGGTATTAATGTCAAAAGCAGACCCCTCAAAAACGTCACGAGACAAGAAGGACGGACTCTGCTCTCAGTGACCGACTGTGATAATCCGCGCCCTTGGCTCCAAACGCCGTCCAGTTCACCTGTCAAGCGACATAAAAGATGCAACGGACGGCCGCGCCGAACGCGACCTCATTGAAGTTTCTCTCTGCGGTCCCTGGAGGTTCATCTTTGCCCCTGTCTCAGCGTATTTCATTTCACCCTCAGTCAGATGGACAGAACATCACTTTATCACTCTCTCATTATTCGCCTCAGAACATTTTGTATTCTCGTCGGCGTCATTATATTTCCAGATGCGCAATTAGAAAAACAGAACGAATGATATATAATATGTTTGGTGTCCATCTTGGGGACTTTTTTTTTTGCCCTTCCCCTTTGTTTTCCAAACCAGTTTTTTATAGTTTTTTTTTTTTTTTTTTTTTTTTACAAGATGCAGTTACATTTCAATAATATAATAATACTTATTAATAAATATACATATATGAATGTATATTTAGGCTGGTGTTTTTCAACCAAGGCGGCACATTAAGTCTCGCAAAAAATGTCCAGAAACAAATCAAAAATATTTTTTTTACGACATGGTATTAAAAAAAAAAAAAAAAAAAAAAATGTGAACTAATCCCAAAAAAAAAAAAAAAATTATAAGAGACAGGACAAGAATCAAGGCCTCTGTGATGTTGGTTTCGTCACTGACTATTCGGTTCCACTTACATCAAACCTAGAACAAAGTCTGGAGGAGGTAACAAAAAAAAAAAAAAAAAAAAAGTCACATTTTCCCTGTTTCTTACCCTGACATTTCCCCGTGTTACTAATGAGACCATGAGAGTCTGTGCTGAGGCCAGCAACCCGGCAGACTTTGGCCCCCAGGGCCTCTCAGCGGACCCTCATTCCTATTTACTCCAGTGAAATATTCTGCTGCTGTTTTATTACATCGAGCTAAGAGGCTGCTTTGTGCTGGCCGCAGCTCTAAAACAGTGTGGTTAAAATTTTACAACAGCAAAATATGCTGTGCATCAGGGCGACTTTCTGCTGACCACCAGACCAAGCTGGGTTAACTTTGACTTCTGTTCTGTCGTCAGATATATACTGTAACAAGAACTCCACTGTGAGGCCGTCCTCACTCTGGATGGGTGGATGGGTGGATTTATTAATTAATTGATATGTTGATGGATCGATAAGTGGAAGAAAAGAAGGATGGATGAATAGACAGCTGGATGCATGGATAAACAGATGTGTGGACGATGGATGGACGGGTGGACAGATTGAAGGATGAGAGGGTGGATGGATAAACTAATGGATGGATGGCTGAGTAGATGGACGGACGGATAGATGGATGGGTGAATTGATGTATTGATTGATGGATGCGTGAATGAGTTGTTTGGATGGATGGGTGAGTAAATGGATGGATGAGTGAGTAGATGGAGGGAATGGATGGATGGATGAAGATATGGGTGGATGGCTGAGTAGATGGTGGAATGGATAGAAGAGTGAGTGGATAGCTGGATGCCTGGAGAAGTAGATGTGTAGATGTTAGATGGATCAATGAATAGATAAAGGGATGGATGGCTGAGTGGGTGGGTGCATAAATGAGTGGTTGGATGGATGAACAGATGGATGGATGGGTGAGTAAATGGATGGATGTATTGGATAGATGATATGGAATAGATAGATGGCTGGAGGAGTAGAATGATGGGTGGGTGGAGGCATGGATGAGTGGTCGGATGGTGGAGCGATGAACAAATGGTTGGATGAGTGAGTAGATGGTGGAATAGATGGATGAGTGGGTGGATGCATGGCTGAAGATATGAGTGGATGGCTGAGTAGATAGTGGAATTGATAGAAGAGTGAGTGGATAGCTGGATGGGTGGATGCCTGGACAAGTGGATGGGTAGATGTTGGATGGATCAATGAATAGATAAAGGGGTGGATGAATGGGTGAGTAAATAGATGGATGTATTGGATAGATGAATGGGGTGGATGGCTGCGGGGGTGAGTAGATGGGTGGATGAGTAGAAGGATGGGTGGGTGGATGCATGGATGAGTGGTTAGTTGGATGGGTGAGTGGATGAACTGACGAGTGGATGGATGGTTGAGTAGATGGGAGAATGGATGGAGGATGAATTGCTGAGTGGGTGGATGCATAAATGAGAGGTTGGATGGATGGATGGGTGGATGCATGGATGAACGAATGATTGGATGGGTGAGTAGATGGTGGAATGGATGGTGGAGTGGATGGGAGGATGAAACTGGGTGAGTAGATTAATGGATGGATGGGTGGATGCATGGATGAGTGGATGGATGGATGGATGAAGATATGGGTGGATGGCTGAGTAGATGGTGGAATTGATAGAAGAGTGAGTGGATAGCTGGATGGGTGGATGCCTGGACAAGTGGATGGGTAGATGTTGGATGGATCAATGAATAGATAAAGGGATGGATGCCTGAGTGGGTGGATGGATGTATTGGATAGATGAATGGGGTGGATGGCTGCAGAGGTGAGTAGATGGATGGATGAGTAGAAGGGTGGGTGGATGCATGGATGAGTGGTTAATTGAATGGGTGAGTGGATGAACTGACGAGTGGATGGATGGGTGAGTAGATGGGGGAATGGATGAATTGCTGAGTGGGTGGATGCATAAATGAGAGGTTGGATGGATGGATGGGTGAGTAAATGGATGGGTGTATTGGATAGATGAATGGGGTGGATGGCTGCAGGGGTGAGTAGATGGATGGGTGGGTGGATGCATGGATGACTGGTTTGGAAGTGGATGAAAGGATGTATGGGTGAGTAGATTACTGGATGGGTGGATGCATGGATGGATGGATGATTGGATAGGTGGATGAACGGATGAGCTCCCAGTCGTATCTCAGTCTCTTCCAAACATTTTTAGGTCCTAGATTACGATGTAACCACTACGATACAACAACCAAAAAAAAATCAATCAATCTTTAAAAACTCAACAACGTCAAGGACCATATGTCCCTCATAGTTCAGACATCGTCCCCACACGGCGACACCGAGGGACCGCCGCAGACACTTTCTTTCCACCACCCGGGGTTTATTTAACACTGAGTGTATTTTTGAGTTTCCCGAGGGATGGCGTCAAAAAATACACGTGTGTCGGATGTGACCTCTATCGTGCAGTTAAACTATTCTGCCACCTCTGAGGGGGCATGTCCATGGGAAGAAAGGAGAGAGTGGCCCGTGGCACTCTAGCAGCAGGGAACTTCAGAGTTGAAGCTGTGGATATAAAGGCCATGATTGATTTTTTTTTTTTTTTTTTTTTTCCCTCGCTGCACTTTAACTTCACAATTTTTTATGTTGGATCCGTTCAAAGTGAAGTCAACTGTTCGGCTGCAAATGCTTTTCCAACTTCGTGCAAAGTGTAAGATCGGTAGAAGGGCTGAAGTGAGGACATTAGTTTTTTTAAATTATTATTGTTAACGTCGTCAATGTTATCCGTTAGGCTAGGGTACAACATTCCATGCATGGCAAAAGCGTCATCACAATTACTTCGTTGTCATCAAGGGGACCTTGGCTTACATCTAGCACCTATGTCACTCGCCCAAGCGAACAAAGTGGTTACGTCATAATCAAAAAACATAAAAACAGGAAAAATTCGGAAGAATCAGGCTAACTCCCAGTAGGGCAACCAACCTCACTGCCAACAAAACAGCGCAAACAAAGAAATCTAACGTACCACAACCGATCAAAGTGTGTCTGTTCAATCCTTGAAAAATACATCACATCTTGGACCTCAAGTCGCACCTATGTGTAGATTCTGGTTGTGTATACCGACTTAGGAAGGCCCTAAGGAATCTATCAAAATGTTAGGAAAGTAGGACCTTCATTGCGCAGAGTAATACTGGTGTTTCGACAGTGTAATTAATACCTGTTATAGTACCTGGATCATACTACTTCAATGTCATGTAATGGCGTGTGTGTAAAGACCCCAAAAAGCCAGCGTTTTTGCCCTAGTAGTTAAGGAAGGAAGGAAGGTCTTGGGTCTGCAAGGCTCCAGGTTCTAATCCACCAACTGCCAGGTTGCCCCTGAGCATTAGCACTGTCCCAACCCACAAAACTTCCAGAGGGCTCACAACCCACAGAAAGGCTGACGGAATTGGGCAGTGTGATTCGGCAACGAATGTCAACAAGGAGCAGCATAACAGAACTAACAGACCAGACCAATTACGTATGGCGACAATCTGGTGTTGTGTAGCCCAGTGTTCCGCAACCTTTTTTACGCCATAGTTAAATGTCATGTACTATTTTCACGGACCGGTCCTTAAGTTGTGGCAGATAAACACCCCTAAAAAAATGAAATTTCAAGTGTTCTGAAATATTTTCCTACCTATAAAATCTTCCTACCCGAATTGTTCGTTTTCTAACGCCTGTACGTAAAGTTTTATCGTCATCCCTCTTTGATACCTCATACCCAATGCCAAGTAGGGGATTTGGGTCAATAGCGAAATTTATCCACTGCCTCAATTAATGGATCTGACTTCATTACTGCCAATGTGATGAACTGTTGGCAATTAAACATGCATTGAAATGCAACACATTCAGCAAAGCACCACAGAGTAAAGAGGTTGCCGTTAGAGATAGAGCTAAAAATGTGAATAAAGCCTTAAAAACGCAAAATAAAGATGATTTTTTTTTAATTTTTGCATCATTTTTATCAATGATACCGTTAATTTTGTCAAAGTAAATAATGTTCTAGTATTTCTTTGAAAATATCATATCAAGTTAGTTTCCCCACATGCCACAAAAGATGTTTTAAAGGAATATGAGACGTTTCAGTAAGTTGAGATATATATTTAGTTTACGTCCTTTCAGCCCGACTTCTCTTATTTTTCCTGTTTCCGTCGGCGTCTGTTCCTCATTTTCCGTCGTTCTACTGCATCAGTGTCAGATGTTCTATAATTTAACAGCCTGTGGGAATCCATAAGTCGATGGATTTAGTTCAATTAGTGAAAGCAGAAGTTTTTGCCACAATTTTAAAATTGAAAAAAAAAAATGGAAATTTGCCGTTGTTCGAAAAATGAGCTCCCAGTTTGATGCCTGGTTAACAATGATGACAAAGATTTGAGTTTGGTAATTGTGTGAATTGAGTTAGGTTTGCAATACCTTTCACTGATACACTAGAAAATGTAATAAAATACGTTTTGTAAATGTATTTTGTACATAATTTGTAAATAAAATAACAACTTGGGTATTATTGTTATCATACTGAGATTCCTTCAGGAGTGACGAGGATGGAGACGCCAGGTTGGTGAAAAAACTTGAGAATCCAGATTGATATGGTTTGGGCAGAAGAGGGACAGTGGACACATTGGTAGAAGAATGATCCTAGAGACGGGGCTACCAGGTAGGAGACAAAGAGGAGTCAGAGTAGAAGATGGACAGAACAGGGGAGAAGTCAAATGGAAATGTACTTCGCTGTCCATTCCAAATGCCTTAAACATAAGAAATAGCTGAGATATAAAACTAAGGTTACAACAGATACAAAGTATCAAGGACTTTTTTTGATATTTACAAATGTTCATGACTTGTTTTTACAAATAATTGTCTTCTGTATAAATGTGGAAATCCTCTGAGGTTGATGGTTGTAGGGCAGTAGTCAAAGATTTGGGTAAGACAACTGGACAATACGTTTATAAAATAAGAGTAGGCAATAGTTAGAAAAGAACCTGCAGAGTTGGACATTTGGAGAGAGAAGAGATATGAAGGTCAATTAACTCAGTGAAGTGAGGAGTGTCCAGGACCTCCTTATTTGGGAGACTGGGGAATTCCCACCGGCGCATAGCCTATCCCAACCATTCTGCCTATCGTATCGTGCCCATCGTAGGAAGTTTAACTGTCCATCGAAACCACGGAAGTTCAAAAAGGTGTGGCCATGACAACTCTTCACACCTTTGTCCAGTGGTGAAGGGAGTGGTCTCGTAGAGTAGAACTACTTGTGTTCCCTTTGACATCAACCTAGAACTGATGAAATCCCTAAGTTGAGGAATGAGACATCTTTCAACTGCAAAAAAGATTTCAGTTTCCGACAACTAAACAGTTTGGACCTGTTTTTCACCCTTAAAGATATTGCGTCTGCTGCTCCCCACTAACAGTTAGCACTGAAGAAGCCCCTTGGATGAGACGTGAAGCGTAAAAAATGAATGTCCAATTACCTGGAAAAAACTCTTTAACCCTGACCTGAGTGCACTTCATCAAGTGTCCACCACAGTCAGGTGTGAGTCAGGCTCTGAAAAAAAAAAAAATAAAAAATCTTTTTTTTTGACTTTCTGACAAAGCATTTTAGCCTGAGCGATGCCTGAATCACCGCACTTCAAAATAGCTCACTTGCACCCCAGTCACGTGACCACATTAACCCCCTTCCTGCATCTTTGTGGTTTTTTTGTGAATGACAATGACCCCTTGCACTAAACGGAGGCAACGCTTGACGGCGGAAAACGGGCGCCCGGTTTGAGAACCTTTAAAGAGCTCCAGTCAGCGGTGCCATAATTGCTTTTCATATGGCAAATTTGCTCTTGCTTTCTTCCAAGTAAATGAAATTAATCCAGAACATTCTTCCCACAATCAGCGGCTGGGGTAGACCTAAATGTCAGCGTCTCCTGGATTTCTTCATTCAATCTGAGCAAACACCCAGGAGAGAGAGGCTATATGGCATGAATTGATTGACAGAGTTCCATTACAAGGGCTTATCAGAGGCGCTCTGCAATTATCCAGGTTCACTACGGCTGTGGGATTTGATTTGCGCCGGGATTATAGTCGCTAAGATGTGTGCAGAAAAGGGTAGAGCTGGGCGTCATGACCTCCTCTCTGTTTGATTAGCACGTCCTCCCTCGCTGAGGCGGTCGGCACCGTCAGCTCATGTACCCGGCCTTTCTCCAGCCCCTAGAAATGAAGGGGTATATCTATATTTGACATTCGGTTCACAGATTGTCGTCTTTATGCAACCTTTGGCAATTAAAACTCTGAATCCCGGTGGTTAGGAAATAAAACAGCCCCGGAGCTGAGGTTGCTCCAGTCAGCAATAGCACGGCAGTGGCTGAAATGGCAGTTTCGATATTAAAGTTCCTTGTAGCGGCACAAACGCTGAGAGAAAAATAATTATTTTGCTGTGTTTTGCATTCGCTTTTTGGGGAGAGAGAGTCTGGAAGGAAAATCTGTGTCACGCTGTAGAATCCATACTGAGAAAACCCTTCAGTAAACTGATTGGCTGTAACAAACGCTCGATGTTGATGAGCAGCGTAGGTGTTCTCTTGTCTTCTTCTCTTCCCTCAAATTATCAACTAACACGTCCCCCCCGTCCCCCGGAAACGCCTGCTAATTCATTACTTTGGTTCCAATCCACATCATTATTGCAGGTGTTGGTAGAAAAGACATGCACGGAAACGTCTGCCTGGTAGGTTGCTGGTTGACAAATCGCTCAAAGCAGAGAGCGACAACTCATTTCCTCCATCGTGACTTCAGTGATTAAGGAAGAAAGGACAGGAAGGAAACTAAACTCCTTGTCAATGTGACATTGTGATCTACATCACTGCACACAACAAAATGTGATCTCTCTATTTAACCCATCACCAAAGTGAACAGTGGGCAGCCTTGAGCGCCAGGGGGAGCTGTCAGTGGGGACGGTGCCGTGCTAAGTGGACCTCAGTGGTAACTTGGCGGTAGGGGGACTCAAACCCGGGACCTTGTGGACCCAAGTCCACTTGTTGAACCATTAGGTTAAAAAGGGCTGCCAACCATTGTTGGAACTAACTAGTTACTTGTAACGCAGTTACGTTACTTTTCTTGGTAACTAATAACATAGCACATTACTTTAGTGTGTGTGTGTGTCTGCGTTGAAAATGGTTGACATGCGTTAACATTTCAGGCTAAGCCAATCAGAAAGAGATCTGGGCGGGTCTTCTTGCCTTATACGGGAAATAAACAGTCTCACACCCACACGCAAGACGACTGCAAGTGGCAAGTTGAGGTTACAATAAAGTTGCCTGTAAAAATGTATTTTGTTTTTATTGTTCAACTACATTTCATAATGATAGTTACTACAGAACACAACACTAAACGTTTTAAATGTGTTTTAAAGTAAAGTAACTAGTCATTAGTTACTTTTATAATTTAGTAACTAGTAATGTAACTGGTGAAGTAATAAGTTACTTCGTGTAACTTGCCCAACACGGCCAGCGACGGTCACCAACTGCTCCGTAGGACTTGAGCGATAAAACTGAGACAATAAAAGTCCCCCAGAGAGACAAAAGTCCAGAACTGCTTTGCTGTCATGTTCATTAAGGAAACAAAAGAAAAAAAAAGAAAAACGAGGGAGCGCTTTTATTTATTTATCTCCGTTTTTTGACTGAATAATGGAGTTTTCCTCTTCCACAGTCTGCCTCAGCAGCCTTCATTATCACCTTCACAGCTCATCGCCTCCTCACTTTAGCGTTTGGTGCACGCTGGGCCCGAACAGCAGTAAAAAGTATACGTCTGTGTGCATTATGGGTAATGACTGTTTTCATCACTGTCTGAAATACTAATACACAGTTATTATGGAGAAGATCTGTGTGATTATGACTATTTGTGCATTATGTTTGCAGGAAAAAGCCTTAAACCTGAAGAAGAAGACCTGAAGAAGAAGAAGACTTTAGACTGGTGGACAGCAGGACCGCAGAAATAATCTGAGGAATTGGTCTCTGGTCACAAAAGCAACTAAAGAAAGGGAAGTGAATTAGACAGAAAATTCAACCGACAAATATCCTTGGTTCCATGGATGGACAGGCAAGAGGTGGACAGAGAGACAGATGATAGATAGACAGACAGATAGATGATGGACAGACAGAGAGAGAGACAGTTGGATAGAGAGATGGGCTGACAGAAAAGAGATACACAGAAAGACGAACAGAGTTGGAGACAGACATGTGGGAAAATAGACAGGCAGACGGATGGAAAGACAAGAGAGACAGACAGATAGTTGGATGGAAAGACGAAACAGAAATAGACGAACTGAGAAATAGACCGTCAGACGGATTATTAGATCGACAGGTAGACATACAAATAGACGGAAAGACAGACAGACATATGGACATATATATATAGGAAAGACAGATAGACAGACAGATGTTGGACAGATGGATGATGGACAGATATAAGAGGACAGATATAAGATGGACAGACAGGACAGATATAAGATGGACAGACAGAGAAAGGCAAACAGATAGATGAGAGTTTTTGGACACGTAGGTGGATAGACAGATGGACAGATACGAAAGAGACAGAGTGATAGTTTGATGGACACATAGAAAGAGAAATAGATAGACAGATTGTTAGATAGACATACAAATTGACCAGACAGATAAACAAAGAAACAGACAGAGACATAGGACAGAGAGATAGACAGACAGGAGGACACATACAATATATAGACCGATTCACAGACATATATTCACTGACATATAGTTAAACAAGACAGACAGATAGATTCTAAGAAACCTCTACAAATTATATATATATATATATATATATATATATATATATATATATAAATTTGTAAAACCAGGCTTTTGTATTTGTGGTGGCAGCTCCATTTGTTAATTTTTTTTACATTTTTTTATCTTTGATTTTTTATTTCATTCTTAGATTCTTTCTTTTAAAAAAGAAAAGATAACATTTGTCAAAGTTGCCAAAATAATCCCAATAAGAGAAGTAAAAGGTTTTCGCTTCTTCACATTGTGTCCCTTTCAGAACAGTTAGCGGAGTTCAGGCCGGAGAAGCCGTTGTCGTAAATCCGATGTTTAATCGCGCTGAAATATTAAAACTGAAATTAGAAAGCCGACACGGGCCGGATCTCATGACGACTAGAGAAAATGCAGTTTTAATTCCCGCTTTACTGGAAAAGTCAATGGTGTTGTTTTGCGCGTCGATAAAGTCATTTCCACCGCGCCTTCAGCTTTCGTTACACACACGGGCGACTAATTATCGGAGGTTGATAATATCGACAAGATAGTTTCTGCCGCAAATGATACAGAGACATGAGCAAAGTGAAATTAGATATTCATCAATAATTGACAAAAGTATTTCTAACGAGTCACATTAATTTTGATGATCACGCCGTCTCCTCCTTCTCCTCCTCCTCCTCACATCATCAGGAGATGAACATCTCAGCAGAGCTCTCGGCACGTGCAGTCGGCGTCAACTGCAGAGGGGGAGTTGGAAGAAAAAAAAGGGAGACGGGGGGGAGAAAAAGTGCTCTTCAGATCAAGTTTGCTAATGGGCTGCTGGGAGATTTACGTAGCTTGATGACCAAAGATCCCAGATAATTACCTACTGCACCTGAAGGTTTAATCTGTGAGGAGTAAAGGTCTGGTCACGACATCGAAACCATCAATCCCCGTCTCCTGGAGTCGCCCTGGACAACAGCGCCCTCTGGTTTCATTTGTGTCTGTTGATTTTCTCAGAACTGCCAGGGATCGGAGTCACTTTAACGAATAATACATTTATTAGTAGGTTTAGGGCATTCGGGGTAAAGTCCCGTATCTTTTGTAAGACAAAAATAGCAAAAGAAGACATAGAAACGCCAAGGACACGTCACGTAAACGGCGGCAGGAATACGCCGCTTACGCTGTACAAGTGATTCTCATGGTTGATCAGTTCACAGCTCAGCTGTTCTCACACTTTGCGATCCGATGATGGGGTGCGACTGGTTCCGAGCGCTTTTGGGTACGCAGGGTTTTAGGTTCAAATCCACCAGCTGCCAGGTTGCCGCTGAGGTGCTCTGAGTGTAGCACTGTGCCAACCCACGCAACTTCTCTTGGGCTCACCACCCACAGCAAGGCTCACAATATGGCGCGATGTGATTTGGGTTACGAATGTGAATAAAGTAAATAAAAAAAAAGACAAGGCGGAAGAAGAAGACGCCAGAAGTGGAAGTTTCACAGTTTCGCTCTAAGACACGATCAGAATATTGTTCAACAAAGAAAAAACTTGTTTCCCTGACAATCTGCACAAAGCAGGACTCGAGTCGTGTTTGATGGCCTTAAGGTCCTAAGGGCCTTTAGTTCCGATCTCTACACGACAACTACACTGTGATTTCCTGTGTAGGAGGACAAGGATGGACAGGATCAGGAATGAGGTCATTAGAGGGACAACACAGACAGGAAAGGTTTGGAGACTAGAGAGACTAGAACTAGAGACTAAAACATGAGAAGACAGATTGAGATGGTGTGGACATGTCCAGAGGAGGGACAGTGGTAGGTGATTGAGCTACCAGGAAGAAGACAAAAAGGAGATACAGCCAGGGAGGACATCTCACCCTGTAGAGGACAGGGTGAGAAGGAAAATGTTGACTTGCTGTAGCAACCCCTGAAAAAGCTATAGTCAGTCATTGCTCCTGGAATAATCAACGTTCTTGAGCAACGTTCCCTCTAGCTAATCAATGTAATTAACAGCACTCTATGCGTAAGTGCCGGTGTTTTGCAGGTTAGCATGTAGCTAGCGGTGCGGCTGAGTGTAGAGCGTAGACTGTGGAGAGAGATAAACGCGAATCAACGCTAAGCTAACACCTTATTATGGTGAAACGAACAGGCAGTGGCACATCCACTCACAACGCCAAAGTAAAAAAAGAAATGTGATTCTTTTAAGGTGGAATGACTGTCAAAGTATTTGCGAACAAGAGGTGTCATTTGGTGATTTTTTTTAGTTTCGAGTGAGAAATGGCTGCTCTACAAAACGTGCTGCGAAGCTAAAGTTACAAGCAAGTTTTTGGAGGGAAAAGCGTGGACTGACTGGACGTTGGACTACTTCAAGCGTCACTTTCAGCAGAAAAGTCATTTAAATGCAGTTGGACTTGTACGAAGACGCAAGATGGGAGTGCCCGTTGCTCGCTGTTGTCATTTGATTCTTTTAACGCTAATAAACTTGCTATGATCCCAGGTTTGATACTGGTGTGTGGGGTCACAGCGTCCCCGTCTAATGTTGCCGTCTAAGTGGTCCTTAGTTTGCTCTGGTTTTAGGGTCCACCATGAAAGTGATGTTCCTGAACCAGTAGGAACAAAAAAAGGATTGTTTCCGGAAACTTTTAGGAGATTGATGTCTACGTTTCGCCATAATAAGGCGTTGGCGAAGGGTTGATCCGCATTTATCTCTCTCCACAGTCTACGCTCTACACCCAGCCGCACCGTTAGCTACATGCTAACCAGCAAAACAGCGGTACATACGCACTTACGAGCGCTAGTTTGCTCAGGGAAGTTGCCTGTCTGCTCAGACATATGAAAAATTAGTGGGAACATTGTTCTTGAGCATACTTTTTGAATCTTTTGATTCCAGATTTTTGGTTTTCACCTCCAGGAGATGCTCACTCAGGCTTCAGTGAAAAATGTTATAATACATTGTTTTTACAAGGAAAATACTATAAAAGAATTTCACATCAACCACACTCTGCGGGACTGTAAAATCATTCCCCCGAACAAAGGAAAGAGAGGGAAGTTAAGGAGCAGAACTCTTCCTCGTCTTTCCTAGAAAGTATAAAGGTATTATTAGATCCTTTATAGACAGACAGTGGAATGTGGCAGAGAGATGAAAAACTGCATTTAAAGGGGGAGTACAACACACGAATACCCACGCAGTACTGTAATATAATGCTTCAGTGCAATAACCAGTCAAAGGACAACATTCCCCCGACGTGAGCAAAGCTTCTTCGTCCTCAAAAAGTTACCGAAGAAAGCACAGACACTGGAGAGTAGAGGAGGGAATACTTGGCGCTCATCGTAGCTAAGCGGGCGTGAGCTGTATTTTCCAACTCACTGCACATTCGAGGAATGAGGGAGGAGCTCGCAATAATTTGAGACTCACAGCGTTGCTTGATAAAGAGTGGGGAATGCAAGGCCTCAGGTGCGAAGCTACCAGCTGCCAGGTTGCCTATGAGGTGCTCTGAGCAAAGCACTATCCCAACCCACGTAGCTTCCAGAGGGTTCAACGCCCACAGAAAGGCTTACAGTGGGATTTGGGTGGCAGTGGTGGAGACTGCTGCTGTGTAGGCTACAATCATCGCCAAAAAATTCTATGCTAGCCAGCGTTTTGAACCAGAATCTTTTGCAAATCGCATTGGGACAGAAACTGTATTCTAACATTTCTGGTTTTGGGGTTCCACCGTGAAAGTGATGCTGAACCAGTAAGAACAAAAAAAGATACCGGAAACTTTTAGGAGATTGAAAGACTTAAATACAAGTGGTATTAAATCAGCCACTGGGTGGCGTTAGCAAGTGGTTTTGTAGGGCTAGTCCCAAACCCAGATAAATGGTGAGGGTTGCGCTAGGAAGGGCATCAGGCGTAAAACTATTTAAATGAAAGATGGAACATATATATGTACATACATGTATATACATATATATATCTAACATGCTTTTGTCTTGAAGGCAACTGTTGTCATCAGTTAACATGCAAAATAAAACATTTATTATTACATTTTACACGAAAGTTTAAGTGCAAAACTCTAAGCAAGGACCCTGCATAAATACAGTTATATGTGGCAATATATAAACATATTTACATATATATTTTCTTATATACACAAATAAATGTACGTACATAGCAGCATCATCCATGTGATACAGCAGAGCCATTCAAGGTTTTACGTTAGTCCCCAGGAAAGCGTGTCATATTTGAGGGATTGCTTTGATAAACGGCTTTTTTTTTTTTTTTTTTCGGAATCCTACATGAGCGTCACCGTAATAGGTTGACAGCTGGAGCGGGAACTTTATGAGATTTATACAAATGGATTCAGCCGCCGCGGTTCGTTCATGACTGTATGAAAATATATACTGTATAAAAGAGGGTTAAGAGGAGAATTAATAACGTGTGGTTATTTTTAGTCGGAGTAGTAGCACAGGCACGGAACGCAATTTGTGGATAAACCCTTGACAGGTTCACGCGGATTGTTTTGTATTTTTTGTTGCTCTTTGGTCTTTATTTCTTGAGTCATGACCCAGTGTTGATGTAGAATTATTTTGTTGCCAGATTAAAGGCACAAATCCCCAAGAAACAGCTTATGGTTTTATATTACAGCATCACACTTTTCTGGTTAATTATCCCTAAAGATGATGAACAGTCACATTGCATTCATTAATTATGGAAATAGTTAACAGGTAAACATTTTCCCACATTTTTGTTGAGAAGACCATCCTACAAATGAGACTTGAATTTATATCTCTCAATTAACAATCAGAAATAATCAACCAAACAAGACACTAGGGGGCAGAAGGTAGTGTTTTTAGTGCCAAATTAGTGATGGTCAAAGTAAAAAAAAAGGTATTTTCAAGACAATGGTGGACAGGATCAGGAATGAGGTGATTAGAGGGACACAAACAGGTGGGTTTGGAGAAAAAATGCAGCCATATTGAGATGGTTTGGACATGTTCAGAGGAGGGACATTAGATACCTGCCAGGTAGGAGACAAGGAGGAGAGTGATGGATGCAGTGAGGGAGGACATGGAGGTAGTAGGAGTCAGATGGAAACGTTGATTTGCTGTGGAGACTCTTGAAAAGACCTTAGTTGAGTAATGAGTTACTGGCATAAAAGTACCTGAAAAGCTTTTATTTTGAAGGGCCCCTATTGTAACTATGTTCCATGCAATCAAAACATTTATTAGTGAATTTATACAAGATTGGTGATGTAAAATGGGAAATACGATCTTGAAATGATCCTGTAAAAAGGGCCAAGACTAAAATGAAGAGAGAGTAATTACTTGAAGTAAATATTAGATTACAAAGCAGGAATTGAGCTTGCAACCATTATATGACATCCAAGTTTGGTTACAATAGAAAGACCTGGCCTAAGTTGAATTGAAGTCCGGTTTGAACTTCCGCTGATATTGTGTTTTTGCTGACATTGTCCAAACACCTAATTTACAGATACCAATATCGACCAATACCTATACATATGCCACCATTTGGCCACGAAACTATTACACTAAACTATACTAAATCCTATGCGAAATTCCAGTAAATTTAGCAAAAACCAAACGTTGCGTTACCGGATTTTCAATATTTGTGGGGAAACAGATATTGATCCAAGTGATCTCAATATCACGTATTTGCTACGATCGGCCATCCAATAGTATCGAACATCCCTAGTTTTGATGGTTGTGATGGAATGATTTAATTGATTAATTTCTTTTTTGTTTTTGTGACGTTGTGATTCACACCACAGCGCACAACGAAATTCGGCCTCTGCATTTAACCCATCATCAAAGTGAGCAACAGCTAATGAGTGCTAATGAGGGACGGTACCATGCTCAGGGCATCTCAATGGTAACTTGGCGATAGTGGGAATTGAACCGGGGACCTTACAGACCCAAGTCTGCTTACTTAACCACTAGGCCACTGCCCAGAAATATTGGATTTTCAATATCGGATATACTGATCTTAAGGATAACATGTCATTATTCTAAAATCCGACCCAATAATATTAGCGATCAATATTATATGGACGGCCCTACGAGTTATCAGATAAAACACCGAACATAGAAACTGTACGATTCCGTAACGATTGATGTCATTGATGGTAACAGTCACTGCCGTGAAGGTGGCGATTACTCAGGTGCTTCTCTGGTGACTCTCTCTGCTCCAGTTTTCTGCTCCCCCCGCTGCGCCTGTGATTCAGCTGCAAATTTGAAAATGATACCACCATCAAGAGCTGCCTGATTGAAAGAGTGGAGGACGGCGCAGGGCACGAGCCCACTCAGTCTGAGCAGGTGCCGCCTCAAACCCAAAGTAGGCACTTCCAGTACGTAGCCCTTAAAAATAACCCAAGACTCCAAAAATATCACAATTAGCATCACAGCTGGCATTCATTCCATAAAAATCACCCTGAAATAAACTAGCAGCCGTCGATCTCCGCTCCTGAGTCGACTGTTCTGGTCCATCCTCTGACCATCGTTGTAAATTTCCGCACCCAACACTGACACCAGGCGGCGTAGGCGGGTCAGTGGGTGATGGGAGGGAAGTAAAACAACATTTATGGCTTTTAGAGGATGCAGCAGTCGGGGTTTCAAAAGCCTCGCACTTGATTGGGGTAAGACACATTTACTGACCGCTGATCAGCCACTCCATTAGCTGCAGTCCATAAAAGCCATGAATCCAGCGCTCCTTTAAATGTGTTATCCCGGCAGTGAGTGAGACTGAGCAACAAACCAGCACGCACGGAAAGACTGTCCGACGGTTGAATTACCATTTTCATTATCTCTTTTTGTTTGCAGAAATATCACTATTCAGCAGTGCCAGAAAAAAGTGCTACTTATTTTCATTCATTCATCTTTGTCGTCTTACCCATAACCGGGTCTTGGGGCAGCAGTCTCCAAGACTGGCACCCAAATGTGGGTCTGGACCAGAAAAAGTCAAACTAAGGCCCGGAGGACAAGTGTGGCCCATCCACCTCTGTATTTTGGCCCGCAAATCTGGTCCAAATTATAAAATTGGTTTACATGTGTTTATACTTCTACCTTTTTACTACAGTAGTCTTTGGATTCGTCTCCTTATTCCCCGGGGACTTCGCGTCTCCAGAGTCTCCCATTGCCGTGGGCCGGACTCAGGACTTCACCCAACTCCCCAAGGACCCTACTCGCCGAGATCTGGACCCAGGACGTCATGGACTTAACTCAGCAATGGAAGGACTTTATATTGATGTTTTTTTTTTAGTCTGCCACTGTTTAGGTTTCCTGGGTGAGGATCCCCTCCACTGTTGACCACCCTGAGGTTTCTTCCTTTTTCCCTGTCTTGGTGTTTTGGGGGTCGTTCCTCAGCCAGTGTGAGGGTCTATAAGGGCAGGGGGTTTATTCTCTCTTGTATCAAAAATTGCTGCTTCAATGTATTGTTGTTCTGTACAGTGCCTCAAGGTAACGGCTGTTGGGATTTTAAATAAATAAAAGTTGAAGTTAGATTTTTTTATTTTCTGCTCCCTATCTAGCCTTCCTGTCTAATTTAGGACCAATATGACCCATGAGTCAAGAATTTTACCCATACCTGGTCTGCATCTGGTCTAGCATAGCACCTGGTGCTTTTAGCATAGCAACCTGGCAGCTGGTGGACTCAAACCCCAGGCCCCGTGGACCCAAATCTGCCTCCTTAACCGTTGAGCCACCCCAGCTGCCCTGTTATTTACGTTGTCATTTATTTCTAATGCTTAGGCGGGGGGATCAAAGTTGCCAAAAATAAAAGTTACTAGTGACTTGGACAACATGGAGCGTTGTCCCTCTAAAATCCATCAAGCCGGCCAGACTGAACCCTTTAGCAGCCCCGGTTGAACCTGCAGGCCTTATGTTTGACATCCCTTCTTCAGAATGTGTTATTTCAGCCTCAACCCACAGGCAGTAAATTTTGGTCCAATGCTGTGGGAAAACACTATAAAACATCAGCGTCCACACGGCGGGGATGACCTCACGCTGACGGATGTCCGCGCTCAAAGTGGACACAAGAGCCGGGGCCGAAAACGAAGCTCGGCCTTAACGCAGACAAACAGTGACCCGGGGAGCCCTGTAGGCAAGACTGAAACGAGTCCTGGATATACAGTGTCGTACCGTCAGGGACTCAAGAAACCACAGAGCCGGAGACTCATCCATCAACGTGACAGGCAGCGCCAAAAAATGAATGGCTGCGCTAACCTTGGAACTGGTGTAAAAGCCTGACAAACAGGATGAATGTATGGGGGTGTCAGTGTTTTAACCTACAACCAAAGATCTCATCCGGTGAACTCCCAGGGAGAACGTCCTCCATGCTGGAATCAGACGAGCTTAGCTCAGAGGGTCCGTCTCTTCTTTGTCATATTAACTGGACAATAGAAAAATACATCAACGTTACTAAAAACAGAGTAAGGTAGAGTAAAGTTGGACAGCTGTGAGACCAGCTGTTCTGAGATACTACCAAAAGACAGACACCAGGAGGTGGAAGGAGTTAAAGATGCTACGATTATCTAGGAGAGACAGAAACGGACGTGATCAGGAATGAGGTGATTAGAGGGACAACACAGACAGGAAGGTTTGGAGAAAAAGCTTGAGGAGACAGATTGAGATGTTTTGGACATGTCCAGAGGAGGGACAGTGATCCTAAAGATAAAGCAACCAGGTAGGGGACAAAGAGGAGATTGATGGATGCAGTGAGGGAGGACATGGAGGTAGTTGGAGTTAGAGTAAAAGATGGAGAGAACAGGTGGAGATGGAAAACAATGATTCCCTGTGGGAACCCCGGAAAAAGGGACAACCAGGAGGAGAAAAACTTGTCTTGGATGTCTTGGACAATTGGTCAATATGAAGGTGGTTTGGTAAACTTTTGTGTGGTTAAAGCTGCGTAAAGGGGTATTGATAGCATTCTGGATAGCATTCTAGCTATCCTGAATGCCCTATAGCAGGGATCCTCAAAGTGTGGGGCGGGCCCCCCTGGGGGGTCGCGGCGCGATACTGAGGGGGTTGGGTGTCACCTTGGGGAACATGCTTTTTTTTCTCCGCCGTACTACAATAAAGTGTAATTGCACATCCTTGTGAGTTGAACTATATCTTTTTCTTTTTGTTTTCTTTATGTTAACAAGGATACGATGTTATGCAGAGGTGTAGCTAGAACTATTTTATAGACAAATGCTANNGGTGGGGGGGGGGGGGGGGTGGGGGAGGGGGGGTGGTTTTTTTTTTTAGGGCGGGGGGGGGGGGCGTAACAGAAAAAGATTGGGAAGTGCAGCCCTATAGCATTCTAGCTATAGGGCAGTAGTGGTGGCCTAGTGGTTAGGGAAGTGGACTTGGGTCTGCAAGGCTTCAGGTTCTGGGTGCTCACCACCAACACTATGGTGCAGTAGAGTGGGTGGTGGGGTGGAGGGGAATTGTTTTCTTCTTGCTGGGGGGGGGGGGCGTAACAGAAAAAGATTGGGAAGTACAGCCCTATAGCATTCTAGCTATAGGGCAGTAGTGGTGGCCTAGTGGATAAGGAAGTGGACTTGGGTCTGCAAGGCTTCAGGTTCTGGGTGCTCACCACCAACACTATGGTGCAGTGTGATTTGGGTGGCAGTCGTGGAGACTGCTGTCCCGCTAATGGATAAGACAATGAAGATGGGCGAGCTGGGCAAGTTCGAATCGAAATGGCTTCCATTGGGCCCATCATCTGGAGGAAGGGATGGTACAGTATGGTATGGTGCCGTGTGATTTGGGTGTCAGTCATGGAGACCCCTTCCTCCTCAATCTGGTAACTGATAGGCGGGCGAAGATGGATGGATGATAAACCAAAATGAAAAAATTTTCTTGGGTTAAAAAGTTAGACAAAGAAAATAATGATACAGATTGAGGAAACTTCGTCCAAGTGCAACTGGTTGAAGTTTTGCATCATTGCTCCATTCAACGACTATCAAAGATTTGTTTTTACTGTAAGTCAAGAAAAGTTACGTTTTTTTTTTTTTTTTTTTTTTAAGTAGTGCCCCGTGCTGTCAGATTCTGCAGTCGGTGTTGGCGTCATTCATCAAAGCTTCAGGAGAACGTGTACCGGTGTAATTATACAAACAATGATTGGCAGTCCTAATAACATAATGTTTCTGAAGAACCTTTCAAAAACCTGCAACATTTGCATAAGCAACAAGGATTAATGCGACGGCTGAGCAGCTGCGCTCACCAGGACGCCTGCACGAAAACAACTTTCACTCATTTGGCGTAATCAGTAAAACTTTCTGTTTTGAGGTTCAAATTTCTGGGAAAGTGGCGAAGAGGAGAACATGAACTCGGGGAAAGTGACGGTAATTCGGAGTCTTAGACCTCTGGGTGATATCGTCTCATTTAAGAACTAGAAAAAAAAAAATAGCCGTACATTCTGATTTATGCTAATAACATGCAGTAAAAATTATGCTAATAAAAAAACTAACTGCAATATTTTTGCTATATTTTTTCCCGATAGGGTACTCCATAATTTCCCAATAGATACTTCGATAATTTCTCTCTGTCTGTCAACATATCTCTAAAATCGGTGTCTGTCTTTCTTCAATTCCTGCAAGTACATCAGCATTTTGTTCATCTAAACAGGTCAAGGTTTCATACTGAGTGAGTTAATATATATATATATATATATTTACAGTTCCTGGCCTCAAACAGCTAGCCAAACACAACCCACGTTTTTTACAGCTTTGCAAAATATCAAATGTGGTATATAAATGAAATGTACTGCTCAGAACACACACAAAAAAAACAAAAAAAGTTTTGGGGAATGGGCTTGAAGAGGCTGCAGCTCCGGGCCTCACCACCAGGAGAGGGCTCACATTGCTAATGTCAAGCGACTAAAAATAGTCTAGTTATATTAATTTTACTCTACTTCAAACACCCATAGTTTCTACCTACCCTCACTGTTTGGTAGATATCACGGGTGTTTTATATCTGTAAAAATTTGCTACCACCTTTAAAACTGAGGGTAGGAAGATATTATGGGTAGGAAAAACTTCATTTATGGCTATAAATGTTTGGGGTAGGAAAGTTTTATGTGTAGGATAATAGTTCAGAACAACGTCATCCACACTTTGTGTTAACACAGTCAAAAAACACTTCGGCTTCTTAGTGGATTGTCTGATCAGGACACAATTTAAGGGGCCTCATCCTGGTATTTTGCCCCAGGCCTCAGATAGTGTTAATCCGGCCCTGCCAATACAATACTTACGTTAATCCAGAGCATTGTTTGCCACGAAATCCATTCAACATGACAATATTTGGCATATTTGTTGACTTACGATTAAACTACTCTTTAAATCTTGTTGGCCGCCTTAACATTGATCTTTCAAAATAAATGGGGGGCCATCACTGGCCCCGGGGCCACCAGTTTAGATAGATGTATAGTATCCTGAGTACCCGTCAGGATATTTAGGCTCGAATCCCCAATCTTTAAGGCTTGTAACATTCAATTAAAAAACAGGTTTATTGAAACTTTAGCTCTCACGCCTGCAAAAGAATACGACCCCTAAAATGTCTGACACATTTCTATTTGACGGCTTTTCTGTTTTGGCATTTTTAATCTGAACCAACTTGACTTGGTGTCACTCCCTGCCAGTCCCTGCTTTCAGTCGGGCTTTCCATTACAGGCTCCGGGATTGCACAAGAGTGTGAGATAAATTGGTTATGTCTAAAGTCAAATTATATCCAGGCCCTCGCAATCCAATTCACTTATTGAAAAGAGGAGGGAAAATTGCTTAAATAAAAAAAAAAAAAAAAAAAAAAGGAAAAAGTTGCTGCTTTTGCTAAAAGACACATTCACAGAGAGGGAACTCGTGCCAGATTGGTTGCCACTTTTCTGGTCTAGACATGAGAGAGGAGTCCACTGCCACTCAAGTCATGTTTGAGAGGAAAAGGCACAGATTCCAAAATAGAAACGTCACGGCGCTCGCAGCAATTTTTTTGACAACTAGGAAGCCGGTGCTGAACGGAATGTAAAATGCAGGTCCAACGCGAGGGGCATTGTAAGATTTCTGATTCAACAAGTCTGTGTAGTTATCTGTCTTTGTTGTATCAGCGATTTAGCTTTTATCTAACATACCTGCAACGTCTCGAGGGTTGGGGTAAATCCCAGAAAAGACACTTTTTAGAAGTTAAGGAAGCCATCTATGCCCATCTGGAACAACCAACCTTGAAGAAATGGGGTCTGCATCATACAGACTACCTGAGATCCCATCCTAGGAAGTTTAACTGCTCATCAGTACAAGAGCTGTCTTCTCAAGATGGGTGGGACCACCACGACTCCCATTAGGATCAGTCTCTTCCCCATAAAGTTGCGAACAAAACAACTCCTCACACCTTCGTCCAGCGGTAGAAGGAGTGGCTAGAAGAGTATTACAAGCGGTGTTAACTCTGACATCATCCAGAAACTCATGAAGGAAGGAAGGAAAGCAAACTTGTTGTCATTGGGACGAGATTCACACCATGTGATCTCTGTATTACCCCATAACCAAAGAGAGAGCTGTGAGTGGGGACGGCGCCATGCTCAGTGGACCTCAGTGGTATTTTGGCGGTAGGGGGATTCAAACCCAAGTCCGCTCCCTTAAGGCCACCAACTTCCTCAGTTGGGGAGTGAACGTCCCAAGAAGAAGTACCGTTGCTTACAACTTCTTCGAGAAGTTTAGAACAATTAGTGAATACATAAGACGTCTTACACGTAGTGCGCCATAATTCTTTAAAGAACCTTTTCGCCCCCTTTTATACTGTGTCAACACAAAGGAAAGGGAAATAAAGAGCTCAACAGCGCGCTTTTTCGTGTGGGCTTCACTGATTCATCACTGCACACTGCAACTACATTTCCTCCATGTAACAGCAAGAGTCCCCCGACTGACAGATTCAATTTTCCTTCACATTCGGCGAAATATATCCGACGCGGAACTGAACCCCCTCGGAAAGTTGAAGAGGCGAGTGCTTGAAATTTCTGTCTTTTACTTTTACCTCAACTAAAATTCAGGTGGACAACGCAGAACTTTACTCTGAAAAAAATGGATAATTATCTAGGGATTACAGATAATCAGAGACAGATTATCACAGAAAGGACGTGTATTCATGTCCATCTGGGGAGGATTACCATCTTTAATGAGTATTTCCGTTAAAATCGTTGCTGGTGTTCTCAAGAAACGAATGTGGGTATCTTAACTATCATCGGCTCAAATTGAAAGATAGATTTTTCTTTTTTTTGCGTGAAATTCCAGCAAAACTGCTACATTTTTAGCATTATCAGCAGAGTTTTTTATTCAACGTGAATTTGTTTACCATCTGTCTCCGCCTATGGAGCCGGACAAGAAAGAAAAAGCTGACGGAAAACGTAGCTTATATAACCACAATTCACGGCTTATGACCTGCTTTCAATGAGCTGTGGACCTGAGTCGGTCCCTAAAAGGATTTGCTAAATGATTGAATCATTTCTGGAGGTGGAGGAGCACAGGAACATGTTTCAGCAAAAAGACAGGATGGACATCCAGCGGAGGAAAGCTCCACCTACAGACTGACGTCTATTGTCAGATCCAGGGAAGCCTATTGACAAGGTCATCGATTTCCTGATTAATGGACCTCTCTACCGTTAGCAGTCACTGCTGCCGACATTATTTTAATGTGTGCATGATCAATAGCACCATCAACTCTCGGAATATCCTGCTGTCAAGCTGTGGACGATCGGCCCGGGTGTATGTTCTCATCCGGCCAGAAACAGAGAGGAGGCTAGAGGTCTTTTTTAGGAGTGGACAATAATGGAAATCTGATGAAAATTAAAATGACGTTGTTCTATCTTCCACAATCGTCCATAATCTGTAAGATGTAAACGTAGTACTTTGGTAGGCGATACATTACCAGTTACGTGCCATGTAGCCTAACCTGCTATTAGGACAAGTCGGAATATCGGAATAAAATTATCAGAATCTAGCCCCAGGTTGTTGTCAATTATACATGTATCTCTGTGCGGACACTTTTGCCTCAATTTTACAGTCGTACAACGATCGGCAAACAGGCCCGATCGTGGGCTAGAGGTGGGCGACTCGAGTTGTGTAGTGTACAAGGGGTTACGATGAGCAATTTTTGCCTCATGATTGATTGTCTAAAACAACAACCTGTCGATTTTACTAGGATTCCCCGCTCCACAATACCACACATGTCCGAACATCTGTACAAAGAAAAAAACAGGTCAACTTCAGGGAGACCTCCAGGGGACAATGTCCGTCAAGACATTTCCCTGTCCAAACACATTGTCTGCACCTTTTCTTTTCTCTATCTGATCACAGAACGGCACAAATTGTCCTGGAAAATTTTTGTTGAGCATTATTTTCATTGTATCTCAGAGAGGAAAATCTCCCAAAAAAAAAAAAAATCTTAAAAAAGAAAGAAACCTCAGGGTATTAGACTGAGCTGGGGATCCTCATTCTGGACGGACAGATGGTGCTATCCAAAACAGGTGGACAATTTACAGACAAAAACAATTAACAGACAAGTCGATTTACAAGCAGTGAAGGTAACGGACCATCTTTTTTGTCTCCTGAGGCTCCAAGCAAGGTAGCACTGGGGCCCCAACCTTTCTGTGCAAGCGGGAAAAAAATGTATTTTTGGCTGGGGACCTCTAGTGGTTGGGCCTCAAGCAACTGCCTAGCATCCCTGTCCTCAAGCCCCAACCAAGTTGTTATAATTTATTCATTTTCTTCTGCTTGTCCTTTGTCGGGTCGCACGGGCAGCTAGCACCACCCAAATCACATTGCACCATATTCTGAGCCTTCCTGTGGGTAGCTAGCCCACAAGAAGTTATGTGGATCGGGACGGCGCTATGCTCAGAGCACCCCAGTGGCAACATGGCAGCTGGTGGCTTTGAACCTGAAGCCCCGCGGACCCAAGTCTGCTTCCTTAACCACTAGGCCACCATTGCCGACTGTTATAAATTAGTAATTGGAAAAAAAAGTCACAACATATTTTTGTGCTTCATACTATATATACTGTATATATATATATAAACATCAGTATTTCCCTATATATAAGGTGATATATATGAGGCGAGAACTATATGCAGCCAAAAAGCAGTCAAAATTAAAAGTCTTATTAGGACAATTACCTGTTGTCCCTGAAACGGCAGAAATCTGTCTTTACGCTGATTCTGATGTTTGGACTCGTGGACTTTAACTACAGATATCGGAAAAAAAATCTTTCTCAGGGACGGCCACTAGCATTGACCCACCTGGGAACAATAAGACGTACTTAAGTTGTGATGGGTGTTTTTTTGTTGTGCGCTGCTTTATGACTGTTTAAAGTGCACCATTGTGGCTTTTTTTTTATTGTGTTTGTGGCATTTTAGCCTTGGTAAAGATTCGTTTTGCTAAATTGAATCTCTATAATAAATACTCGCAATCTTGTTCACACAACAATATCACAGCGTTGACCTTCGGTGTTTGGTGAACTGCTGAAGTTTTTCCCTACACGGCTCTAATAGTTTCTTAAAGTTTTGTGATACGTCAGGACTCACACACAAAAGAGGACTTATTCGTTTCGGCAACAAAGGGAAAGCCGTCTCCACCTCTGCTTCCCAAATCACACCAAACCATACTCTTCCTTCTAAGTACTTCTAAGGATGGTGAGAACACTGGCAGTTATGTGGGTTTGGTCGATGCTAAGCTAGGTCCAAGCACAGCACCTCAGAGGCAACCAGGTTGCTGGTGGACTCAAGCCTGAAGCCTTGAGGAGCCAAGTCCTCTTCCTAAACCACCAGGCCTCCATTGCCACCTTTTTTTTACCTTAATAAACCCTAATATGATAATAATAATATTTGGATACACTTTAAAACAGTGGTCCCCAACCACAGGGCCGGGGACCTGTAGCAGTCCATGGGTAAATTGGTGCCGGGCCGCAGAAAAATGTTTCCTTTTGGCCCCACCTGGCCTTTACTTCCAATTGATCCATACCGATATCAACAAATTGACCAATAGAATGGCTAGGATTCCATCATCAATAATGCAACTATATTTGATTAGGAAATATTTTCTCAGTGAAGACAACAACAATAAACTGTCAAAATGACGCAGAGTCATTGATACAAGATTCTAACCTTGTATATCGGTCTGGTAGCAGAAAGTTATAGGCTGTGTGCATGCACAGTTAATTCAGGTAGGAAGATTTTATAGGTAGTGAAATATTTCATAACACCAGAAGTTTCATTTTATTAAGGGGCATTATCTGCCACAACTTAACGACCAGTCCGTGAAAATCGTACGAGACGTTTAAGACGTGGTGCAAAAAAGGTTGCGGAACACTGCTTTAAGATGCAAAAAAATCCATCCATCTTCAACTCCAACTACCTCCATGTCCTCCCTCACTGCCTCCATCAGTCTCCTTTTCGTCTTCGACCTCTACCTGGTATCTCCATCACTAGAACCTTCCTGTCTGTGTTGTCCCTCTAATCACCCCATTCCTGATCCTGTCCATCCTTGTCTTTCCTAAAGAGAACCTCAGCATCTTTAACTCCTCCACCTCCAGCTCCGCCTCCTGTCTTCTGCCCATCGCCAGTGCATATATATATATGATGTATATACTGTACATAAATATATACAGGTCCGTACCGTAGCCGTGACGGATCGGCCCACCGTCTTGTTTCGGTTTACATCACCGGCTGGACTTTTAAAATCACATCATGCACACGGATCCATATCTTCTGTGCACATACTGTACGTATCATACATCACAAATAACACGCTAGAATGCAATAGCCCGGCCCCCAGGCTGCGGCCAGAAGACCGGGTTGACAGATGAGATGTAAAGAGTTTGAATGAGCAGATAAATGATCTCCATGATTGGCCAGGACTTTAATAAAACACTATGTCAAGTCCAATGTTGTTATCTTCTGCCAAATCAGATGCTCTCTGGCCCCTTTAAGTGCTTAGATGCAATCTAAAAAAAAAATCTGGACGCCAGTTTACGCTTATAAAATAAGCAAAACTTCAGAGCGAGTGAGACCAACAAATTTTGCTGTGGGTTTGAAGAAATTACCTTCCCTGATGCAGGTTAAACGCCAGCTCGGTGGGAGCAACGGCAATAAAGTGTAAAGCAATAAGGCACCACGTTAAGACCAGTAAGTGGTTTTAATGTTATGACCGAGTGGTGGACGTGGTGTGAATTTTAATGTGCATTTCGCCTCCCAACATTGGGAAACTGCGGTTGGTTTATTTTGAGCAATTCTTTCGGGGGATGACATAAACTTTGTACCGGAATTCCTTTGTTATAGTTGTGGCAATTTTGTTGTGCAACTTGAGGCATGCAATATACATGGAGTGCGGTCAAGCAATTATCACTTCACCAATCAAACCAATTTGGTCTGGGTAGGAGAAAATTATAGGCTGGGTGCATTTGGGAAACCCCTGTTGTGCCCACAGTGAAGGTAGGAAAATATTTCAGAACACCGGGAATTTACTTTTAATAATGGGTATTTATCTGCTACAACTTAAATTACAGTCAAGTGCACACTGGACAATATTGTGTCGATTTTGTTGTGCGACTTGAGGGGTGCAGTAAACATGGAGTACGGTCAAGCAATTATCACCTCACCAATCAAATATGTTTGGTCTGGGTAGGAGGAAATTATAGGCTGTGTGCACTTGAGAAACCCCTGTTGTGCCCGTGCACAGTGAATTAGAGTAGGAAGATTTTATAGGTAGGAAAATATTTCAGGACACCGGGAATTTACTTTTAATAATGGGCATTTATCTGCTACAACTTAAATTACAGTCAAGTGCACACTGGACAATATTGTGTCGATTTTGTTGTGCGACTTGAGGGGTGGAGTATACATGGAGTATGGTAAAGCGATTACCACTTCATCAATCAAATATGTTTGGTCTGGGTAGGAGAAAATTATAGGCTG
>JAFBJS010011138.1:8015-30761 GCA_016785265.1 Paraplagusia blochii | reverse complement strand
GTTCACAGCAAGTTGTTGGCCCACAGCCTGGCTTTACACAAACAGGGAAGATATTGTACATAAAACATATGAGGGTGAAGTCAAAAAGTGGGATAAGAGATAAGTTTTATTCTCGAGAGGGCTCTGAGTTTAATATCAACAACATGTTTCAACATCATCTTTCAGGGGTCCAGCACTTCTTTAGAGGTTTATTATAAATATATATTTTTTTAACAATGAACGTTTTAATAATCAGAGCAGACAAGAAATTAAGTTGAAATAATCTGAAAATTAAATGACAGTAATGCAAAAAACAAACACTTTCCCAAGAAATCCATCAGGTATACTGGTCTGGTAGAAGAAAATTATAGGCTGGGTGTGCTTCGAAAACCCTAGTAGTGTGCATGCAGAGCTAATCCGGGTAGGAAGATTTTATAGGTAGGAACATATTTCAGAACACCATAAGTTGTAAGTAATTCTAAAGAACATCATTTTGCCATCTCTTGTCAACCATTTCTCTATGAAGACATTTTTTTAATAATACCAAGTCAAGTTGAAACACAATTTACAATCTTTTTTCAAAAAGTATGTATCCTCAGATATTTTGATTGAACACCGTAATGCAAAAGGCTGGACAATAAATGTAATAACCTCTATTTCTCCGGAGAAAACTGACATTTCAGTTCCTGGCCGCAGGAATTCTGTTCTCAATCAGTCACCAGAGCACAGGTGTCGAATTGGGGTTACGGTGAGGGGCTCTGTTTGGCTGCTCAGGTCCTTGTACCACACCAATTTCAGCAAACAATTCCCCTTTGCTTTTTTGTGCTGAACCAGTAAAGGATGTCTACGTTGTGAGTCAACTGGGGCAGGTAAGAAAAATGTGAGGAGTTCATTCAAACCAATACAAGAGCGAAAGGCATGTAACCCTGCCTCATTCCCGAAACCACAAAATCAGACACTGTCACTGAGCCATTTCTTTTATTAAGAAGCAGAAACATTTGGACATTTTGGAAATGCCGTATGATATTCTCAGATCTTTTAAAAGTGTAGGACACAATTTGTATCCGTGGCTGTAAGAGAGGCAGCTGTCACATCCCGACCCTGGCTGCATGTTCATTGAACTAAGGGCATGTGTCAATCATGGAGTCAGCTGACGCTGAACAAATTCTGCCCCTAACAGTGAAGGTTGACGACCATCAATTAAGAAAAGAATTAAGCTTTAGTCAAGGGAAAAATCTCTAATTGTTAGTAAAACTAAGGCTACGTTCACACTGCGCCCTGAAACGACCTATATCCGATTTTTTACGCCAATATGCGACCTGTATCTGATTTGTTATTGACAATATGAATGACACAGATCCGATTTTTCACATGCCACCCATGTCGCTAAGACATGAGGTCCTAATTCCGATGGATATCCGTAATTTTCACGTGCAATAAGTGACCTGGTCAGTGGCCTTGGACCAATCACAGGGACACAAAAACAATCTGCCTTTAAATATCAACAGCACAATGTAAGTGCCACAATAAAAAAAAAAACTAAATGCATTTGTTGTGTGAAAGAGTATAAATGTGATCAGTTTATGACTCATGGTGTAGGTAGGTTGGAAGAGAGCACACGCAGACAAAGCAGATTTTTGTTTAGGCATCTGAGCCTAATTATAGATCATAAATATGCAGATATAAATAAAAATTGATTGATTGATTGATTGATTGATTGAAATAAAACTTGAATAAAGCTGAAAAGAAAGTTGTCTGTTCTGGTTGATTTATGTCATGAAGGGTTTCACTGTACGTTTGAATAGATGGGTGTAACAGTGAGAGCAGTGAAGGATCTTCTACCCAGATAAAAACGGTCGATTTACTGTGAAGGTTAGGACTGAACTTACAGGAATATTATCTGCTTGATCACTTTTACATGAGTTATATCCAGAGGAATGGTTGGCACTCAGTCGTGATTCAGGTGGGTGTAGGATTTTAGATTTTTTTTTTTTTTCCAAAGGGCAAAAATGGTGTTGCATTTGAAGTGGTAGATAAGGCATAGACATAGAGAGTTCGGTTGGAAAGAGAAGAATTTTATCAATTTGAAAAACAGCCCTAAAGAGGTTCATAGTCTTATTCAAATATTTCACAAATTCAATGGCTGGAAATATTTCTGTGCACTTAATATAAAACAGTTCCTTGCAATATTACCATTTAAATTCTTTGTCTATTTTATAGTTATTAGTTGAGATTCACTAGCAAAAGAAAGTAATATATTTATAAAAAATTGTACGTAAGAAAAAAAAACTGATTGAAAAGTTATGCATATTTACTTTGCCCTTTATTAAAACTGCTACAGATGAGCAGAATCTAATGGACTGGGGTTGCATGTATGCCGAGTACTAAAAAATAACCTTGTATTTAATGCTAGTTTAAATAAAATAAAACGTTACATAAATTCCAAACAGATAAATCCTTTTCTTTTGGAACCAACTATGTTCTATTGTGACCGATTCAAAGTTTTGGTAATAACCGACAAATAGTGGTTTCTAAAATTTTGTCAAATATCCAAAAAGATTATACAGCTATTTGGTAGAAATAACAGTAGAATGGGCTTTTTACTTTGGTGACAGGAACTACATAAAGGTAGAAAGGTGTTCCTTAACAGAAAGGAGCCATCATGGCAATTGTTGGGGGCAACATGGTTAGACAAAAGCTACACATTGTGCTAGGATGTAGTTACAACAAATAGAATTCTTGCATCGTTTATGACAGGAAGGGTTTTCTTCTCTCACTGCAGAAAGTTGGTCGAGGGAAAAACCAAACCATAATAATATAATACTATGGCTCTTATGGTGAACTTAATGGCTCTTATGGTGAACCTAATAATTGTAGCACACTGTCTGTCAGGACAAACCCTGTATTTAAGTGTGTCCCAATTTAAAGTTTTTTTAATTTGTGGTTATATAACAAAGACTAATTTGGGTTAAAATAAACATAAATAAAAAAAAACATAGAATCCGTTAATAACATTTGTATTTTTGATAAAAGAAACAATATTACACAACTTAACTATAATCAGCATGATCTGTGCAGCCATTTCTTAGTAGCATTGTGGGGAAATCTAGTTCAAATTCAGATCCCTTGGCCTTATCTGTTTGTTGTGCTGTTGTACTTCAATTTTAATTTGAATAAACTACAACAACAACAACTAATCTCTGAAAAGTACTTTTTGATATGTCACTCTGATTGATTTGTATTTAAAATACACGTTACTTTTTAAGAATAAAATACAGGTAAGATAGGAAAGAACGTTATTACTATGCAATGTCTTGACAAAAATGAAGATCCACTTTCCTCAATTCACTTTTACATAGTATAAAAAAATGAATATACTACATATACTTCAAATCTTCTCTTTCATACACCACCTTACGGCAACTTATCAGATATTACACAACTACTGATGCAGCCCACTCACAACACTGTACATTAAGCAGATACATTAGTGTTCATACCAAAGTTCCTTCATTTTGCTGCAGGCCAATGTGATCTCCACCTACCTCCATACCATACAACGTACCGTTTAATTTTTGAGGACATGTTAAAGATTTTTTTTACTAGTATTCCTAAAGCTAAACATTTATTTTTCATTTAAAAAAAGTACGGTACACTGAGAGGTCACGTAAGCGTTTAACAGGCTTCCAGAACCATCCCATCTAGCTTCCCCAGTGTCCTTTTACAGGGTGTCTGTCGTCATCAATTCCCTCCCGTTTACCTCCAATTTTCTGGCAATGAAAGTCGGCAGGGAATGTTGGATAATTCTAATGTGCTGTATGTGCCCTGGGCATCTGACAATGTCTCTAATGTTTCCGTTTCAACATCGCTCCCCTAAAGTCAGGGTGTAAATTTGCTTATATCTGTATTTTGTCTGACAAGCCTTAATAAGCAAAAATTTGTTTCCCAGCAGCACATCGGGTGGTGGGAGCCTAGTTCCCTGCTCTAAATTGGCCAGAAGGAGATGGTTGATTTGCTGAAGTTGGGAAAAGGCAAAAAAAAAACTGGAACAGTTGTAATATTTTTAAGCAAGACATAGAAAATGAAATAAATAAGGTGTATCTAAAAATCAATATAATTTGATCGGCAGTTGACATAGTATATATTTATTCATCTTCTTCTGCTTGTCAGATTGACAAGATTGTCCTAGTCCTAGTGACTGTAAATAACGTGATGGAGTAATACCTGCACTACAACAGTACAGACGGACACTGCACTAATATACTCAATACTTTAGTTTTTTGACCTTCTATAATAAAAACATTGATGGATTTTTAATTCTGCATGTGCATACATGAAATACAGTAATAACTCTGGGGCAGAAACACAAATTACCACTAATTAATCACATGTCCTTCCAATGACCCCATACATAATTAAAGCATCCCATAGTGACTTTGAAACGTAGGTACTATAATGTGAATTAGCAGCAGCTCTTAGCTCTTATTCTGTCAGTGCCCTCCAGCATGACTGTAGGTCCACAGCTAACATAAAGCCCAGGAGATAAAACGCTTGGTCACTACCTTTACTGATGGAGCTTTGGACTTCATAGCTCTGGTACGGCAAGATTATGTTGCATGCACAGGACTTAAAATTCTTTTCAACAGCATTTTCATAAAACCCAGAGTAGCTTCCTGCAAATACCCCGGCCATTCTGTAAATCGGACCTGGGCAAACTAAGGCCCAGGGGCTAGATGCGGCCCGTTTGACATTTTAACTGACTTGCTAAACATTTTCAATTGAAAATATTAATTTATATATTTTTATTATTCTCTCCTTTTCCCTGCAAATCTATAATTTTACTAATAGATAGCGTGGAAAAATCTCAAGGCAATTTCGAATTTTAGCCCCATGTCAAATTTGATTCGTCTTTGGCCTGTCCCTTGCGAGTTAACATTTTCCATCTGACCCTGTCTTCTTTATCTTCAACTCTGACTCCAACTTCCTCTATGTCCTCCCTCACTACATCCATCAATCAACTCTTTGTCTCTTACCTGGTAGCTCCATCTCTAGGATCATTCTTAAGATTCTATTAAGATTAAGATTCTTCTACCAATGTCTCCACTGTCCCTCCTCTAAATATGCCCAAACCATCTCAGTCTGTCAGCTTTTTCTCCAAACCTTCCTGTCTGTGTTGTCCCTCTAATCATCTCATTCCTGAACCTGTGTCAAATCTTAGAACCTGGGACTCAAAATAATTGCCCACAGGTGCTATAAATTATTAATAGAGTTAAATAACGTGTGGATTAACGAAGTGGGAGATTACTTTACGACTTCCTTTTCCAATATCACGATGTACTGTGAGGATTTTTCATTATTTGGGATAGTTTGTTCTATAAGCGTGAATATTTTGGCATTTGTTGTCAAATGCATGGAGCTTCTCCCATATAGCTTCCTGTTCTTTTTTTTTTTAATTTCCTTTCTTCTGTTTACCGCCCAGGCAGACCCAACAGGCATTAAAACCCTATGCCTGCAATTAATTTAGTTCAGTCACACGGCAGGAATTAATTAGCTTCTATTAAAACCATTTCGTAATCCACACCCCATATTTTATTCGTATTTACTGAGCTTAGCTGAGTGGCTATAACAAAGTCTTCTTTGTAAAATCATCATAAAAACATCAGCAGTTGAACTGATACCTATGAACTGTTACAATTTGATGAATGAACTTGACTCCAGAAACGCGAAGTTTACTGGAATTTGTGCAAAATCCCTTTTTTTCTGCGTCCTCTTATAATCCTTTAAGTCATGTTCAATCCTGGTCACTTTACTTCACCACAATGGCTTGTATAAATCGTTCTACTTAAGCACAAGTGTCACAGAGTTGCTACATAACTAACATCCTCCCTCTTCAACACAAAAAAGAATTTAATTAGGCGCTTAAATATTCATTCAACACTCTCATTACTCCATCCATGAGGCTCTCTCTGGGGATTTGACAAAGAGCCAGAAAACCCAGTACACGCCTGCAAGTTGAAGATAGAACTAAGTCTCAGCTCTTACAGAAAATTTCGGTTTCCTGAGAGCAGGAAGATGCACCAGACGGACTTCTGCTAATGGTAATAAGTTACATAAAATTCTCTGCTCTTACAATATTATAGTTTTGTTTTTTATTAAGACATGGAGAATAGTCATGCGTTTTATGCAGACATTCCCAACGTTATGTTAAGTGAATTATACCAGTCTAGTATAAAGAACATTAACGCCGCCGAAACTAGATTGAGATGGTTTGGACATGTTCAGAGGAGGCACCGTGAATACACTGGTTGAAGAATGATCTTAGAGATGGAGCTAGCAGGTAGAAAATGAAGGGTAGATTTATGGATGTATTGAGGGAGGACATTGAGGTAGTGTGAGTTAAAGTTGAGGATACAGAGGACAGGATGAAATGGGAATTGATTTGCTGGGGTAACCCCTGAAAAAAAAGGGACAAGCCGAAAGGAAAAAAAGGAGACATAAAAATAACACCTTCAAAATAACATCCTCAATATTATAATTCTTTCTTTAGGAACAGAGTTATTATATACACTTATTATTTTCTTAAATGCACAGCACGTGCAAGTAATGTCAGCAACCAATTCTATGATTTACAATTAAGATTTTATACAATATTTCAAGCTTCACAGATGGTCTTATTCTCCAAACACGTTCAGAGAAAAATACTGCAGAGAACAACAGTCTTAGTTTCTACAAAACAGATTCAGGGTCTGCCTTAGTTATTGTCACTTCTAATGAATGGTTTAATAAACTATTCAGGTCACGGTAGCTCTTCAAACCTGCTTTCTGTTACAGATTCACCCTCACACAATGACTGCAACAACACAACACTCATTACTTCTGTCCAGACTAAACCTAATGATGTATATGCATAAGTAAAGAAAGGAATAAATAACAGAATATATTCTATAATGCGTTCAACCTAATAGCACAATTTTCTATATTTTATTATATTAAAATGTATTATTCAAAAAATCCCAATAGATAGTTTGATTCAATGCATGTAGCTTTATGATGCCATATGATTAAATGCCTCTACAGTCATTAAGTCATAAAGTATAATTTTTTTATGTTCCTTAATTAGACGGAGTAACTGGGGAGCCCTGTTTTGTTGGTGTTTTATATTAGGTATATTCTTTGTTCCAGCAGGTGTTCATTCGCTTAGTTTTAACCAATCACACATTCCTACAAGCATATTGAAAAACCTTTTCTTTTTTTACTTTTATTTTTACTCAGGGTCTAACCACAGGTGTATAAAATAAACCTTGCAACTATTGCGCGACAAAAATGGCACCAAAACAAAGTTAATTTCCTTTTTAGAAACCTGTTTGGTTGATTTTTTATCAAGGACAAACCACTACAAATGACTTTCCTCCCAGGGCAGAATGATGTGTCGCAGTAGCAAAAAAGCAGAGGCATAAATAATAAATTAGCCACTTCACTTTCAGCATCTTGCTATGCCACCCTGGCTCACTGTCACTGCCGAGCAGATGCAGAGGCCACGACTTGCATTGCAGCGAGTCAGTGGGAAACATGTTTCTGGACCGGAATCTGTTTCACAAATAAAGCTTCTTGGCATTAAAGCAGGAGGGTTTGAACGTTGCTGCACAGAAACCGACAGTTAGTGCTTACAAAGCACTGTGATCTCCTGCAGTCTGTATAGCACGGAGTGCAGTTATAACCCTGTGATTCTCCTCCGCTCATAAGTGGATTTTATTGCATAATTATACATCAGGGATTTTCATTCAGTGCCTCCTGGCTGGAAACACTGACATGTGTAAACGCAAGCTAGCAGAGGCTGTTTTGAGCCTTTGCCATATATTTGTATTGATAATTTTCTGTTTGGTAAATACGAATATATATACATAAATATATATATATAGCTAGTATGCCTTGTCATAAACTGATTTTTTTTTACATTTTTTGCAGAATACTCATTCTTTTTGATTACAATATTACAACAAGTAGTAGTCAAATGGAAATGTAGTCTCTCATTAGCAATTTAGACAATGGAAATATACTGAAAATGACTTACAATAAGCCATAATAATTACTCACATGGGAACTTTTACTAACCACGATAAGGGTAATCACAATTAAAATGAAACAATTACGATTGTGATAATTGTGATTATGATCACAATCATAAGATAAGTTATTTTATTAATTTTTTTGCAGTCCACCAACCCTAGCCAATGTCAATTTGACTGAAACTGCAGTCATGCAATGAAAGTGACCTTATTGTCGTTCTCTGGATACCGTTACCATTTTCTTGATCTGGCAAAAAGTCTGTTGGGTGTCACCCTTGAGAGTTCTTAAGTGACAGAATAGAATTCTCACAACATCAGTCATAGGGAGCTCAGGAGAGGCCCCACTGTGGGGACGGCAGTGCTGAAGGTGGTGCAATTAACTGGAAAGGTCTGATTTTGTGTCTGTCTTTGTCCCTGTGACCTTTCATTCGACTTTCATGTGGGTCATGGTTCAGCTCTGTGAGATGTCTGCCAATGGGCTGCTAAGGACTCCAAGGAAAAATGTTTCATACATACATATTTATATCACTCAAAAAAAGGTTGGTTAGTTTGTAGATATGGGAAAATTATCTTATATAACAATATGTATGTGATTTTATCTTTTAAATAACAATATCTAAAACCATAGATCCCATCTGTTTGGTGGACATACATGATGTTATTCCATATAAAGCCAGATGGTGGCACTAATGCAAATAAGAAAATGCAAATTTCTATTAGCTATTAAAAAAGGTAGACTTGTTTATGGGAGATTAAGTATTTTTTTTGCAAATTAAAAATTTTTCAGTGAGTTTAAAACTGGTGTAGAGTACTACTACTACTAAAACACATCTTTATATTCATTTATTTAAATATATATATATATTTATATATATAAATAAATGAATAAATATTTATCATGATCAATATATGAATATGTTCTGTTGTCTATGCAGAGAGTGAAACTGATAGATGTCCCTTAAATCAAACAGCCCGAGTTCCACAGCGGAACAAATTCATGTAATGTTTGTGGTCGGAGGTAAAATATTATATTAGGGTGGCATAAATGAAACTCCTGCAGCATCCTTTGTTTCCATACCTGAAAAAACATTAAAAACACAAAAAGTGGTTTCATAACAATGATAAATGTATGTCCTCCCTCGGAATGAGAAACAGCGGGTGCGGCACAAACAAGCCTCTTGAGGTCTGTCTCAGCTGGTATTAGGGCCTTCAAATGAATACAGATCCCAGTTTGAAACAGATCTGACAGGTGTCTAAAGAAGCAGCTGGAGCCACCGTGTATATCCATAAATAGGGATTACAGAGGAGGACACACATCATTGAATTTTGTGCATATTACATGAATTTTAACGATGCGACTGCTGAATACTGTGTAATGTCGGGGAAAAACATCTAGGCCATTTGGTTTCTGACTGACCATGCAGATGCGACGTGATTTGAAAACCAAATGTAATCCATCACTGCACATCAAATACTGCACTTGTAAAAATATAAAACTTTGGACGGGTCCCTAAAAGTAAGACGAAAAAAAGAATAAATGAAAATCTTCAGTCACTGGACACATGCCTGAGAATCAATATCTGTGGAAATAACCAACCCCCCGAAGAGTATATTTAGCCACACACACAACCTGACATCTGTTGTGCTTAGAGCCAGAGGGAGACTTGCTTCCCACACCCCTCTGTGTTCAACTTCAAATGGAATCAATTTGCTTTCTGCTGTACAAAGTGGTCTGAGACAACAGACATTCAGAGATATGGCTGACTCTCTAAAGCCGCAGCAACTTTAAGGAAAAGTTAGCAAACAAGTAGACAACAACCAAGACTGCTCAGACCAGCCTAAACTCCACGCATTGAATACATTTTAAAGAACTTCTGTAGTCATGCTGAATTTAATTTTTATAACTTTAACTAGATTGGGTAATTAATCTGATGTGAAACTTTAGGGCCTGAAAGTACATGGGCTTGTTATCTTAAATGTTTCCAAACTTCATCCAGTTTTTCTTGATTCTAATACATAGTCAATACAGCCACTATTTTCACAAATGGCAGAGGGGTTTCACCATCTCAACCCAAAGCATGTATTTGTGAAGGCTTCAATTTCAGGTAAGATACCAAAGTTGTTAGATCGCCCCCTACTGGGTACAGGACCTAATATGCATTTTATGGTATAAAAAGTTAGAATCTTGTATCAATGACTCTGCGTCATTTTGAGTTTATTGTTGTCTTCACTGAAATATTTCCTAATCAAATATAGTTGCATTATTGATGATGGAATCCTAGCCATTCTATTGTTCAGTTCTTTTGTTGATATGGGTATGGATCAAGTGGAAGTAACAGACAGATGGGGTCAAAAGAAAAAAAAATGTTGCCCCCCAGTAAAGCACTGTTCTTACACCCCTTTGCTTTCATGTCAATTGACCCTTAAAACCTTAATAAACAACCCCATATCTTATTGCTATCATGACCTCCATAAATGGCCCAGCTACAAAACAAATTCAAAGTGTCAAGAGGATTTCTGTACAAAACAAACTTGCTGGATGACTTGTTGAGTTAGTCCCTTCACTTTAATCTTGCAGCTTCAGAGCTGTTGAACATTAGTTAAATCTCCTTGTAGCTTGCACCATATCTCACTAAAACTACTGCAGCGTTTGAAATGATAATGTGCATCGATGTCTTGCTTTCAGCCTGACAGTAGACAGTAATCTTGTTCTATTTGCAGTGCTCTTGTCTAATTAAGGAGCCTTATTGACTTGTATCTTTCTGTCTACATGTTTTTCATCAACAGTGTTTGTTTATGCTCATTCATATTTATACGTATCATATCCATGTCACTAGGGCCGCCCCCCTACAGATCAATAATTTATGTAGAATAATGAATCGCAAATTTTGGTCAGCCCACCAAACTGGTCCGAGTGTGTGGCTCTTTAGCGTCTTCTCTTCAAGAGATTTTCATAATTATCTTCTTCCAGCACCATATTATAAAATCCATTAAGTGGGATTCAACAAGATTCTTGTTTATTTTATGTGCAGTCTATATTAATTTTTATGCTCCTAACGTAATGCCTTCACCATAATTCATTAAAGCAGAATACTGCAGTGAATCTTTTGGCAACCATGCAAATGGCATTTTATCATGGATTAAAGTTGAAGTGTTACAAGTCAGCCAATATGTCAGCAACTACAGAGATGATGGGGAGCAGCAATGACAGCTCTTGTATTTCTTTACTTAAAATAAAAAAGTGTTGTTGCATATATCTATTTATCCATCCATCCATCCATCTTCACCTGCTTATCCATTGCTGGGTCGTCTACAACCACCACCCAAATGACATTGCGCTATACCGTACTTCCCTGCAGGTGGTGAGCCCACTGGAAGTCAACCGTCCTAACAGGGATTCGAACTTGACCTGGAGACAAACCCTGGGGTTTCACATTACAGGGACCTTGCCTCTTGCATATGACTAGTTGTTGTTATAATAAATAAATGTATCAAGCGTTTAAGAAATGGACTTATGACAGGGTCCTGATACTACAGTTAGACCGGCCATTAAGCGATTTCTCTTTTCAGCCCAGTAGTCACATGTGCCCTGACTTATCTGCTGACTTGACACGATTTCAGTATGCACATACAGTTTAGCCCCTGAGGGAAAATAAAACTATCCTCTTCTGACCAGACGTTCCATTAAAGTTCAGTGGCAGGCGTGTCCCCCGTTTTAAATCCATCTTTCGACTTTGTGAGATGTTCTCTGGAAGAGAATTTGCACCCTGAAGTGGCTGCTGCAGAAGAAAAGGACATCCTGATGAATATTTATAGCATATTAAAATTTTTTGGTATGCCTACTGTTACAGTGGATACCACTTTACATAGTCTGTGATGAGATTTTTTTCCATAGTTTTAAAAGTTTTTTTTTTGAGATTCCGAAGCTTATTAAGTTTCAATCCCAGGAAGTATCCAGAAGTAATTTGCTTCATATTGCACTGGGATACTGACATTATAGGATTCATGAAGTTGCATAATTATTGGTCTATTAAAGAGTTTCAAGTAGATCATTGTTATATAAATAAGAAAGAAATCCTGTTTCTTTGGGGTTTTTTTTAAATGGTTATTTTTTAACTATAGAGGTGACACAACTGAGCCCCAACTTGTTGAATGTAATTGATGACAGGCATCATTTGACATTTGGTTTTAGACAGAGTAGGACAAAGAGGGATATCAGCTTCATTTTTTAAGTTATTAAATGAACTATTGAACCTCCTACTTTATGGTTTACTTTTTATTAAAGCACAATATTGCCATACTTGTCTTTGTACCTGTACTATGTGTGTGCACTTAATAAATAATGGATGACTGACAAGAAGATTAACTCTGTTCTTACCATGGAGAAATGTGACCAGTTGCCCAGACTGATGCACAAACTGAACCTCCCTAACATCCATCCTTTGGGGAGAAGTCAAAAATTCAAGCACTTGGCCATATACCCAGGCAGGCAAAATGAGGTACTGTACATCATTTTCATTTATTGTGTGACTGATGATTGTTTAGATTATGGTGGCAGGTCTGGTCATACATTCCTCAAACTATCCCAGATGATGCGTCCAGGTTATTGGAGATCACTCGTAACATATATGATAAAAGAAATCTGACAGAAATGAAAATGCGAGATACTAAGCAACCAGAACATGTCCTCTTTCTACTGCAATTATAATGATACATTTAGACAAGATGGGCATAAGAGCCGCACGTTTGAGTAGGAAATTAAGTTTACCTATTTATGTAGCACATTTCATAAAAGCATGCTCAAAAGTAGCTCAATGTGGAAAAAAATACTTAATTATTATAGCAATTAATGAAATAAGTTGAGTGTGAGAAGGTGTTTGTTAAACTTGATTAAAAGGAACATATCTCTGTATCTGAGTTTTTGGAAATTGTAAATCACCATGTCATTATTATTCTTGACTGTTGTTTTGGTTCCTTTTTTTTTCTTGTTCCCTTTGTGTTTCATTTGGAAGTAGTAGTGAAAAGAACATTTTAATGCATAATGCATGGGTACTTCACCTCCAGCTTAAACTGTGGAGTCACTGAGTTTTTGTAGTCTTACTGTATGTGGCAGATATTACATCACTATGACAGGAATGCTAAATGTGACTGGAGTTCAAGTTGGTTTCTGTTTTTAAACTTTATTCTTTTTTGTTTGCAGAAAATTCTCGCACTTTGGTATGTAGTAGTGGACATTTGCATTTAAATCGCCCTAACACATCAAGTTGTGTGGACAAAACTTGGGAGGGGTTGGGTCTTTGTTAATATAATTCACAGGACAGATAATAAATAATGAACCACAAACATTACCTGTGGTCTGAAAACACTCTCTGGGAGTTGAATATATATCTGTCTGCTGTTCTGCTTTGAATTAAAAGGACATCTCATGTTTCATTAGCCTGAAGCATAATCATCTCACCATACTACTTAGTAAGAATAACTCATACCACAATGTCTGAACACACTTGACCTGTGTTTCAGCAATCAATCACAAAAAAGAGAAAACTATTCAAAGTTCACTTTTTGACACCGTTCACAACTGTGTCTCACTGATGTCTGCTAATGTGATTATCCTTGAACTTCTGTTGAAAGGAATTCAAATAAGAAACTTCCTTGTTATGGTGTCACAGTGAAAGGAGGAAAGTATTCTGGGGAGGAATCTACAAGCCAGTCATGCATTTGGGCTGTTCCACACCAAATCCTTTGGAGTGACAAGTTGCGTTTGCTGTAAGATTTCAAAAGTAAAGTGGAACATTGAATTATTAAGAATCAGAGTGTTAGGGCAGCTGGAGCCAATCCCAGATGGCATTAGGCTAAAACCGTGAAAGAAGCAGTTTGCAGGTTCGGCACTTACAGTACACAGATCATATGCAAACACACTCAGCCTCGTCCTTACAATTTCAGACCAGAAAGGTGTTACAGTGCAGAAAGATTATCTACTGGAGATCCCATAAACACTTGGGACATTCTCGTCATCAGATAATTGGGTGTACCAGGTGGACACAGTGTTGGCAAAATTAACATATAAACAACCATAAAACACAAATGTGAAGCATTAAAGGCATTGCCCTTAAAACATTATTCATCATTCCCTTCCTGCACTCTCCTTTCTGCCTGGACAGGTCAGTTCTTGTCTCAGGTGCTGTGACATTGTTTATGCACACTATAACTAACTGTAGTGGGCTGGACAGAGCACTGAATATCACAGAGGGCATTCTTCATTACCATCTGCTTAGCTGGCTAATTTTATAACAGAAAGGACAGAGAAACCCGCATTACACTGTACGTGTCACTGTGCATCCTACACTGCTACCCAACTGCCCTCTAACCTGACTTCTAGTTGGCAATGACAGTGTGCAGAAGGTGGGAAATGACCTTCCCTATCACCATAACAAAAACATTGTTCCTTTGGAATGCCATCACTTCATTCACGCCACCTGCTTGTGCAGACAAGGGATCTGGATTTTTACAGCTAACCTCAAGCCTGTCTGTGCCATAGAATTTCCAACGGATTCATTTAAAGGAATAATCTGTAGGTGGCATCCCGTTGTCACTGTAAATATTGGCCTCAAAAGTTGCACTTTTATCAAAAATTTGCACTTGACACCAAATATTATGTTCGAAACACCCATGGAGCACAGCAGGAGTTTAAAGCCTAAACTCTGGAGGAACAGATGCAATGATGGAACTGCACAGCCTCTGCCAGCAACTTTAAAAAAGCAGGGGTGGGCCAAATGGTCTGCTGAAGTGGCTGGAATGGTAGTGAAATTCAATACAGCCCACAGCACTAAAAAGAGTGCAGACAATAGCTAAATTCAAGGGTCCCACTGAAAATGAAAGCAGAGAAATGATGTTTCCTTTTGGTCACATCTGACTATAACTTACACTTGATCCATACCTATATCAACAAAAGAACTTAACTGTAGATTAGGATATTTTCTCAGTGAAGACAAAGGATTCTAACCTTGTATAACAGTCTGGTGGGAGAAAATTATAGGCTGGGTGCACTTGGGAAACCCTTTGTTGTGTGTATGCACAGTTTGGGTAGGAAGATTTTATAGGTAGGAAAATATTTCAGAACACCTGAAATGTACTTTTTAACAGGTATATATCAGCCACAACTTAACAACCGGTGTGTGGCACAAAAAAGGTTGAGGAACGCTGCTTTAAGGCACATATAAAACCATTACATCTAGTATGTTCTGCCAAGATGAATAAAATAAGCATGTTCACAGGACACATGTCCCTCTCATATGTGTGATTTGTAGTTTAAATGCTCCCTCACTTGAAAAAAGCAAAGACATTGAGATACAGCACTCTGGCTGTCAGGCTGCAATGGAAGAACTACTGTAGCTTCAAACATTCATTTCACACACAGGGATCATTCTGTTTTAATGCCATACGCCTGCTGATACAATTTCTCAGACATGAAATAGGAGCCAGTGGATATTAAAAGTTATAACGTCTTTGAAGTGTTGTAATTTTGCACTACAGCAGAAACAGCAGTGCAAAGAAGAGCTACCAGGGAGGATAAGAAATGAAAAGACATGACATTTGAAAAGCCTCATTATTAATTAAATTCACCATCAGCATAATCACTTAAATCAGCCACAAAAGCCATGGGTCAAAAGAGGCTCAGTCAGTTCCCCCTGGCCCCCAGGATTAAAGCCAGAAATAAAATTATGCTCTATTTTTTGTGTTTCGGTGAATGCAGTTTGGCGGAAAGAGGCTTCAAAATTGCATCACCCCTTCCATCGTTTCACAAAACCAGCCACAGTAAATTTATTTTATTGTCACTTCTAAAAATGAAAAACAATCTTTTCCACAAAAATTTGTGTGCGATGAACGCCCAGGCTATATTTGAGGATAATACAGGAACAGACACCTACTTTAAATGAATCCAAATGAACCATGTCCCCGGACTCAGGTCTGATTAATTAGCGAAATAATTAGTGTGTGTATTCAGACTAAGACATCTGAAGGTGCAGCAGTGAGACTGCGATAGCCACCCACGGACTCCTGGCCAGCCTCTAATTGCATTTTCAAGTCCAGAAAGTCAGATCAATGACTATCTGCAGCCCCTCAACTGAGTCCCTTACCCTGAAATACACCAATGAGAGTGATAACAGTACGATACCATCAAATGTGGTCAGGGATGTCCCCTCGCTTCTTCTCGTATTAATCGTGCAATGCCGTAATGAAACCTACAGGCAGGATTCCATTACTGTGCAGTATCTCACCAATCAGATTTCATAGCATTCAGACCATGACCAACTTGCTGGTTCGATGGTCGGCCCTAAAATAACAAAAAATAAATCCTTCCAGTAATAACCGAAATGTGTACAACTTTTTTTTTAATACTGTCACGCACTAAGGTGAGCGTGTCACTGTTTTGGCCTGTAAATCCTAAGAACACGTGTATCTTGTTAGCCTCTTTGTAATGCGGAGATTAAGACGTATAAATAGAATTTTACTAACTTGGTACAAATAATCTGTCAACTGTCATTAAAAACAACAGCGTTAGGATAGTCGTTGTACTCTATGGACATGGGTCCAAAACACACAACCAGAGAATGATAGCAAGTAGATTGCAAATAGCACTTTTTGTATGGTTGGATTTTTTTTTCCCAATTCAACCCAATCCCTAAATCACTCATAATTGTCAGCTTGCTTTTTGTATGTCATTATAAATCTGAAGTTATTCTATGTCATTTAAGACTTAATACAACGCACGCCTACCATTCTTTTTTTCTCATTTTTGTAGCCTATTTTTTTCTGGTACAATGATGGTTTTAAAGGTGACAGAGTCACCTTTATTCAATAATAATAAAATTAAAATTCTATAATTATATATATATATATATTTATAATCTTTAAACATAAAATCATTAAAAAATACTTTATGTGAATCACTAAGTCAAATCAGTGTACTATAATGCCAAGTTAATATTACATTGTTTGATATTATTGATACCACAACAGTGTTAGGGTTAGTGTTAAAATGTTAAAAAAAGGACATATTTTCCTCTACAACTGTGCATTCCAATTAAACAGTTCACTTTGAGAACCCAGCAGAAACAGTTCACACTCAGTGTGAGAGCAGCTCCAATGATTTCATTATAGAATAACATGGGCCTATACTGTAGGAGCTTCAATTTAAAGAACAGATAATAAAAATTAAACATTAACGAACAACTTCTGTTAAGGCACGTTGTGATATCACTGTGAACTAAAACGACTGTGAAAACTTTTTGCTACCGTTTATGCAGACGAAGAGAGTTATGTCAACTTCTCAGCAAAAACGCTGAAATATTATATACACCGTAGCGGCCTACCAACAATTGAGTAACTACCTGAACAACTGCCAGTTTAGTAACTTCATTATCTTTATTTAGAAAAATCGAATTATGCATTCATGTAATAGAAAAAGTGGTTACACGACAGTTAACTGATATCTGTCAATGACTAAAATGGCAGATTTCACACACGGCTGTGTCACCATGTCATTAAAAACAAAACAACGACAAACTACGGTTAGAAAAACGCAATTTACTCACCAAAATGTCCTTTCCGTTGTACATAAGGTCTTTCTCTTTTGTGCTTTTATTAGTAAAATCCCTCCGTCGTCAAAATTATCCGTATGTAGCAATTAAAACGTCACGTCCGTTTATGTCGTCATCCAGGCTAAAGTGGTGTCGAAGTTTGTCTTTACGGCAGAAGTTTTTAACCGTTTAAAGACGATAATATCTGCTTGAACTCAACCGTAGACACAGAGAAAACAAAATACTTCAGGAGTAAAAGTCACAACTCTTTTCTAGATTCTGTTTCTTCCTCAATCTTCTAAACAAATCACTCAACCCTTCATGGGGCCGCTGGTTGGCCTTCACATGCTAGTTTACTGCCAACTCAAAATGTGATTGGTTAAAAACCATACGTTACCGATTTTAACCTGGCAACACGTGAGGCCGCAATATGATTGGTTTAATGAAAAAACTATTTAAATAATAGCCTGTGTCCAAACAAAAGGTTGAGAACGAGAATAGATTATTACTTGAGTTCAATTTGTATAATTTCATGAACAATTATGATAAATAAATAGAGAACAAGTCACAGATTTTGACATATTTAAGTCGTTAGAAAAGGTACAGGAAATGTGTGTACACTTTTTGATGCCAAAAGAGATGCAGCTCCAACAGGACTGTTTCACATAGACTTAAAACACATTGGAATTGACTTAACTGTAAAAACCAGTGGTCAGAACAGTATCAATTGAAGAGTACGGTCCTGAAGTGTTGTAAATGGAGGAAACTGCAGACTTTATGGGTACCTGTTATATTTAAATCACGGATGAAAGAATAAAACGGAGTGTGAAAACATTTTACGATTTGAAAGTGGGCTCTGTTTATGTTATTCTTCTATGTATTTGGAGGAAAAGGCTGCAGCAGCACAGTGTAGTCAGCAGGGAGAAAGCCTGAGTTTACCATCCGACCACTCTGTGAAAAAGATGTTTGACTCCGGCAGAAAAAAAAAGCTTCAGTCATCTAAATCCAAAAAATGGACAATTTATTAGTACTGTCAAATAAATACTTTGCTGGGTTTTCTCTTTCTCTCTCTTCTTAGGGGGAACTTAAAATTGTAATTATCTATACCCAAATCCAATTAATAAATACATAGATATGATAAACTACATATTTTATCAACATGCTTTATATATAACATGCAACAATGTACTAATTTAGCTTGATGTTAATATTTTGAGGTATATTTTTATTATTAATCCACTGACACTGTTCCTTGAGTACTATTTACACACAAAAAAATTACATATTATTATGATATTTTTTGTAAATTTAAGACAAATGTATTTTATAACGATTTCTCTCCTCCGCTAAAACAATAACAATAAAGATTATCACACACAGACACAAAATAATAGTGTTACAATAAATAAGTAAGTATAAATGTAAGTTTATTATTAGTAAATGCCTTAAACACAGACAATAGAGCGTGAAGGTGGAGGCGGATGAAGGAGTTCAACTAAATAATTACGTGCCTGAATCTTGGAATTCTTGAATGTCAAGTTACTTGTATCTCTCTGTGGAATGCTGATCCTGTTTGAATATATTATTTCAGCCCCTTGAGGGACTGAACTTGTCTCCTCTACTCTAGGTCCACCTTCTTGGACTCCTTACCTGGTCTGACCCTTTGCCCAAAGGCGTGTGCTGCACGTAATGAAAGACGGAAACCTATTTACAACGGTTCCTCTTCAAATGTTCTACTAGTCAAAGGGATGAAGTAGGAAAGCTGTAGGATTTGAAATTAAATTCAAGATTGGCATTTTGAGTAAACAAATGACAGTTGGCAAGGGTCGTAAAAGGCTGCACAATTCTGCAGCTGAATGACTGCATCGGGAGGAAAAGATTATTACGCCATATGTTTAACAGTCATCACACGGTGGCTGAAAAATTGGCAATTTTCTTTCAGCTCTAGTTTGTTTAAGTCTTAACTATATAGTGCAACACTATCACATAATATGAAATGAAGTGCTGAACGGATCGGGCTTAGAGTTGAACTAATGCAAGTATGTTTTGATTGCAACAATTAGTTTAGCATGAACACATTAAAAACACAGTGAAAGTGAGCTGATCATTAGGTTAAGTTGCCTTCACTGTCCATATGGTGAAAATGTCCTTTGACAAGAACATCAGTTTCAGATAGTGCTCTGGCAGCTGTGTTGGCGGCGTTGAAATAAATACAGTACACAATACAACAGCATGTGGACGCAATGGGTGAATTGTTGAATGGAGAGACTGCAGCATAAATCATGCAGTGTTGTTGGTGTTGAGGCTGGAAAAGATGTATAAAAATACACTGCGTCTCCCTTTGAGATTCCATAATACTGTTTTCTCTTAAACACAGTGATGTTTTATGTGTGCTATTTTTTCCCCCTTTGCTAACTTTGCCGCTCTCTGCATCCGAGGTGAGAAGTGTTAATGAGAGTGCAGCGGCTAAGGCCACCTCATAAGAAACACTAGAACAGAAAACCAATCAACACCGTGATAGCATGTGTGCACAGATTTGCTGATAATTATACCCTATGGATGTCCCAGAGTTCTCCACTCCCTAAACCTCCCAGTCATCCTGTCTTCTTTCCTTGCACTGACTTACCCATCCTCCCTTCACTGAGGACGGGAGAACCACTGAGAGTCCAAGTACAGGGGGAGATGAGTAGAGGATTGGTGGACCAATTAGAGGAAGAAATAGATACCACAGGAGACTGCTGTTGTCGGCCCAGCAGAGTAGTACCAGGTGTTGTTTTTCAGCCTTGCTACGAAAGCCTAGCGACGTGACAACGTGGAGAGGAAGGACTACTGTCTTCTAGCTGCTTTTTGAGGAAACTGTTTTTCTTTTTCTCTCATTTGGACAACAAAGGACTCTAATGACACATGCTGCTGTTCTTCTTCGCCGTTGATGCAGAAAGTTCACCAAGAACACTGCGATGAAAAAGAAACAAAAACCTTTCATTATCAGGGCACAAGTCCTACCTTATGGCTCCGCGGTTTGGTTTTTAAAGTCAGATGGATGTTGTTGATTCAGGAAAAGCACTCCATCAAAACAAAAGAATGACACTAATGGCAGCATGAGAGGTGTTTTCTTTTCATCACCCTAAGGCAAACTTTCAGGTGGCAAAATGGCAGTGCTGTTACCATGGCAACCACCAGTCTTTCAACTATTTCTTGAAGGTTCTGACAGATGTGTTAAAGCCTTCCGGGCAGCTGGGATTGAAAGGAATGGTCATAGGCCTTTAGATTGTTGGTAAGCTTGGATTTCAGTTGGCTCGGAAAAAAAAAAGTGAAAGAGCAACAACACGAATCAGTGGAAGAAAGTGAAGCAGGAAGTAAGACAGGGACAGAACATGATCACTCGCCTCCCTTCTGTTGCTCCTGCTGTGTAATCAATGTGACATTACAGGTGGAACGCTTTGGTAACTTGTACTGCCAACAGGCCCTGGAGCGAGCTGCAGGGATCGCAGGATGACAGAGAAACCCCGGCTCAGAGACTTGTGATCTTCTCCCTCTGTCCATATCAGGCTCACACAGTCCGCAACTTGAACACAGCCCCTAGACTGTTCCTTGGAATATTTTCAGTAAACCTGTTTAACTTTGTCAGACCTTCAGAAAAATCAGTTTCTTCAGAGAACATAGCCATAAAACAACAATTGACTCACGCTTTCTTTTCACACATGACAGTTTTGCTTCTTCTTTTTTTTTTTTTTTTTAGATCTTTTAGGATTCTGACACACACAAATGCTTTAAAAGAAAGCTGGGTTCAAACATGGCACCAAGCATTTTTTGGAAAATGAACCTATTTGCTTGACGGATGAGACCAACAAGGGAAACAAAAAACTTTGGGACCATTGGGAGCAGATCATTTCTTGATTGGCGGAAGCCTCAAAGGACATATGCTAACGTGAAATAATGAAAAAAGTTCTCAATTTTGGCCCAAAATATTTTGCAAGCTGTTTCTCCACCAATTAATTTTTTCAACTTCCTCTGAGAATTCAGCAGGAAAGCTTTTCACCTTGACCTGCGGAGACTGCAATCATGTTTCGTTTGGTAAAAGAAGAAAAATCTTGATTGAAAAGTTGATGAGATGCTTCACTTGTTTTAACAGGTTTCCTTTCATGTTTTATTTTGGGAAAAAAAAATGCTCATATAAAACGGAAAATAAACTTTGACAAATACATCATGATGAAACTTCAGGACTGGATGAAAACATGAAAAGGACTCTTTTTAAAACACAGGAAATTTTCCCCCTTAACAGCAACAACTTTAAAGATACTGTATATTGGTGATTGATGAGATGTATTCAAAGTAGTTTGGTGAACGTGAAACTCACTCTAGTTGTTATAATCATGTGTTTTAAAGATTAAAACATAATGCCAACGTAATTGTTGCATTTCCACGTTTTCCAAGGTACCTGAACACAACTTAATGCGACAGCAGGTTCTTGTGCATACACAGGATGATTGTTCAGACTTAAAAACAAAAAATACTGGATTTATTTCCACCACATGTACAGTACTGTACCATGCAGGACCCCATCCATCATCTGGTACCACCTCATTACCCTTGTTGCATGTAACATTGACTGAAAGTCAGCGTTTCATTGCATATTGAACTTTCTCTACTCTAACATTACTGCAGTGACTGACAGACGAGGCTCCCTGTTAAGTTCTCAACACCCTGGTCTCTCCTGTATGTTTGCAGCGGCTTCTACATCTCGAATTGCTCGGTGCCAGATGCCAGGCATTTGCCCATCTGTTGCACCGTGCCAGCTCAGCCTTAACCCCACTTGATGTGACAATGTGCGCCCTTGATTCTAACAGCACACGCTTTATTTCCACCACTAAAGGTCATCAACTGTACAGCATGTGCCAGCTCCCCTGCCTGGGTCTCTTCTGTGCGGACACATTCCCACTGATGTCTCTTCACCAAAAACAAAGCAGCAATGACACAGAAGGAAAAAAAAAAAAAAAAAAAAAACCCTCCTCTTCCATCTCCATCCATCCATCTCCAGGGGGTGATGCTGCTGCTGGTGTAGCTGCTGATGTGTGTGTTCCTCCGCACATGTTTCTGATTATGAAGTGTAAAATCACTGT
>JAFBJS010011115.1:55786-65931 GCA_016785265.1 Paraplagusia blochii | reverse complement strand
TGGACATGTTCAGAGGAGGGACAGTGGATACATTGGTAGAAGAATGATCCTAGAGATGGAGCTACCAGGTAAGAGACGAAGAGGAGATTGATGGATGCAGTGAGGGAGGACATGGAGGTGGTTGGAGTTGAAGATACAGAGGACGGGGGACTCGCTGTGGCAACCCTTGTAAAACGGGAAAAGCCGAAAGGAGAGGAAGTTACCACTTAAATATTTTAGTCGTTCAGTTTGTCTCATTGGAAGCGTGACTGAGAATGGTGCTGTCCCCCTTGCTTTACACCAGATGACCATAAGAGGCAGCAGTGAAATAATGGCAGAGATCCCCTGTTTCGGAAGGAGACGCACCACTGCCTGTTAACATACATGCCTTGCTCAGAGGACAAACGCCATTCCCGCTAACACCGGCCTCAACAGTGAGAGTGCAGAATCCTCACCTCTGGACCACCAGTGTTCCTTATATTTTTCATAAAAGGGAACTTTTACCAAAAAACAGTTTGAAGCTGGGACGAGGGTTAGGATTTGGTATCAGTCAGCTTTGTCAATCCAAGGTAATAAAAAGGGACACACACAGACACCGTCTCCAGTTTTCCTCTAACTGTCTTTATTGTAAAGTGGAATGAATCATAATCACCATCACTAATGACTGACAACACGCGTCTCCCCTCAACATACACGCATACATACAAACAAACACACACTCTCACACACACACACACTAAGATCCAACCAAAAATAAAACAAACTCAACATGGAGGTAAAAGTAGAGGAATCATGGGAAATGTAGGAATACAAAATCGTTTAAAAAAAAAAAGAACAAAAAAAATTCCTGTGGTTTGACTGAATTGGCTTCAAAAAAAGTCTAGGTCGTCTGGAGCGTCCAGGTCTCTGTACTCGATGATTGAGCGAGGGTCTCCTCGCACCCCCCTGGTGGTCAGAGAAGAGATCAAAGTTCAGATCAGCTACTGTTAATGTTGTGTTTGTGTTAAATCTAACAATAGAACTATCAATAATTCATGCCACTGAGAAGCACCTGTTTCTCTGCTGTGCAGGAAAACCTCCTCCACCTCCTCCACCTCCTCCTAGATGACCTCTGAAGTTGTCGTAGTTTCCACGACCCCCTCCAAACTGGTTGGGAGGATACGGAGGACCTGCGCCTGGACACAGATGGACACAAAGACAAGATTGTCACCTTTTACTTGCCTTTACCAAGGTCTAAAGTTTAAAATCAGCGATTTAACGCCCGTCCATCCTGAGGACAGAAACCGTAAGAATAATCTCCACCTATGGTTACACCTACACTGTCTTCACCAAAATGTCCTGACCTGTCCATTCTTCTCACTACAGTCCTCTTTTGAGGCTGAGGATCAGACACAGAGTTTATTGCCAACATGGTTGACATTCCTGCAAACTGTCCCATGTCCCTATGAGCTACTGTGAATCCCACGTTGGACTTTTATACGGTGGAGACGTTATGACTTGGTCTAAAGGGGACAGACAGAAACCAGTTTACCAGGAAAGCCAGGCATTGGTGGTCTCACTCCAGGTGGATATCCCAGAAGGCTTTGCTGCTGCTGAGGAGACTGACCGGGAAATCCTGGGACACCAGGGGGCGTTGCTGAAGGAGAAGAGACATATGATTACTCTTGCTGCAAAATTCCCAAAATGTCCTTTCATCAGCATGGATTCAGTGAACTGCTGACCCTGCGGTGCTGGTAGGAGGGGCTTATTCTCAGGGAGCGATGGTCTCTTAGTGTCCAGCAGGAAGTTGTTGAAGAAGTCCACTTCCTGTCTGACGGCGGTCACCTTCTCCACATGTTTATTCAGGATGTGTTTACGCACAAACTCAGGAGCCTGAAGGACAAACAGAGTCAAGCAATGAGCTGGTCGTCAACGACTGGCTGGACAGAGAGGAGCTGAGGTTCCATTAGGACTCGCCTTGAACTTCTTCCCGCTCAGAGGACACAACCACTTGTCCTTACTGAGTTCCTGAGTGTTGGCCAATAGAAACTTCTCCACCTGGGGACAAAGGAGGAAGTTAGAAAGGACTGAGACAGGAACAAGGGTCAGAACTGGAGACATCGGGTCAATGTTCTCGATTGAATGACTTGGTTGACCGAGAACCTACACAGTGGTACTGCCCCTAGTGGTACTTGCTGGTACTGAGCCTCGGAAAAAAATACTATTTTTTGTAACTTTTATAGGGCCTGACAATTAGATTTTAAATTTCCATAACTTCCACAGTTTTTCTTAAACATAAAAAAAACTGTCAGAACTGAGTAGTTTGTCAAACTGTAATCCTCAATGGGACAAAATTAAAAGTTGAGACGAGAAGAATTCTTCTCACATGGAACAAATTTAAGTTTTGTGTAAACACCAAATCTGGACCAACCAAGGGAGGGACATCTCTAGAACACTTTAAATCTTGCGGGCCAAAAACATATAAACCAGGGACCAGTTATGGCCCTCGAGCCTGAGTTTGGCACCTGAGATGTGAAGATAGACAAGTACCTCTTGTTCTGGGTCTTTCTTCCCTAGCCTGACTGCTTCCTCTTCACTCAGCGTCTCTGAGGGGGACAGCAGTGGAGACAGACGCTCCTCACACATTCGCTGATGTTCACTCACTGGTCAATAAGAACACACAGTCACATGACCACGCCAGGGCTGCAGCCTGTATCTGTTACTGTAGAGAAAGGTCCGGTACTGTACCCTCAGTCGCAGTGATCTTGGCCACAGGTAGAGGTCCTCGTACGTGGATGAGGCCGCAGCGATGAGGCATCTCGTCCTCTGCAGGATACTCACAGAAGTTGTAATAATCCACAGAGTGGACCAGACGCAGGTAGAGCAGCAGCCGGTCCAGAACCTGCCCGTGAAAAACAGAACAATGTAGAACCACTCTGAAGACTTGGTCGGTAAGACTCAAGCTCCTCCCACCTTCAAAAGCTTATCGTCCGTCTCCAGGGTGACATCAGAGGAGGAGGCGGAGTCTTTACCCTCCGCTGCATCGTCACTGTTTCCCCTGGAGGCTCCTGTGAGCTCCTCCTCCTCGGCGCTCACCTCCTCTATCAGGTAATCTGTGATGTTCTTCAGGACTGGGTTGGTCTCCATCTACGAGAGCATCAGGTGTGTCATGTCAACAGAGGAACATCCAGAGTGGATGTGAATCGTTTTTGTCCTCAAACCCTTAGGATAGGTTCCTGAAACGACCCAAATCCGATTTTTTCGCCAATACGCGACCTGTATCGGATTTGTTATTGAGAAAATGAACGACACAGATCCAATCCAGGTCGCTCAGAGATTCCAATTCATATCCGTCATTTTCACATGCTTCACTGCTGTCTGAACGGCTGAGTCGCATTCATGCGACCTGGCCGGTCGCCTTGGACCGATCACAGGGAGACAAACGGCGTCATGTGACTACCGGGGGACTCGGGCTGTTTGAATTCAGGAAGAGCCGCAGCAGCTGAAGCAGCGCGGCGCATGTTCACACTAGGGCTGGGTATTGATTCAAATTTTCTAAATCGATTCGATTCGATTCACAAGGGTTCGATTCGATTCAATTCACGATTCACTTCGGTTTTCGATTCAGTTTTTGTTATATCAATTATAGTTCTGTACCAACGTTATTCTCAGAAGAATCAAAGCTAAAATTTAAACTTAATCCATTTGCTAATAAAAATGTATTTTTTTTACATTTATTTCCATCACAAATTTACTCAAGGCAGTCATATTAATCCATCATGCATTTTTTATTTACCATGACTTGTCCCAAAATTACAAGGGAGACTCTAGTTTTAGATTTTAGTGCCATGTTTTTACATTTTTTTTACGTGCAAGTGTGTTAACTCCCACGTAACCACGTAAATACGTAATCACCTGCAATGCATGAGTTCACGTAAAGTTGTTGGGAAAAGAAGGAAAACTCGATTTTTGGATTTATGAATTGATATCGTCCTATGAACCAAAAAAAAAAAAACGATTAATCGTTTTTTTTAACCCAGCCCTAGTTCACACTGTGTGTGTGTGCATGTGTGTTTGTATGTGAAAAAGCAACTGTCATATGTGTAGAATCACCACCGTTATGTAGAAGAAGTGAAGCTGAGGAATACTAATAACATTGACTTCATCCTCAGCTTCACTTTTTCTCATTTTTTTTTTCTTTTAAATATACTTTATTTAAGGCACTACATATTATGGCTGGACAACGTTTTTCACACAACACACATATTTGAGTCGTTTCCCGCTCATATTGGAGATCGCATACAAGTCCAGATAAGTGGGAAATGTAAACGACCTAAGAAAAAAAAAAAAAAAAAATCGGATTTCTGAACAAATCGAATATGGGTCGTTTCAGGACGCAGTGTGAACCTAGCATTAGCGTGGACTGAGAGCTGTGTGTCTCACCTGTCCGACCCACAGCTCCCCCTTCTGGTCCAGACTGTGGATGAGTCGAGCAGACAAACGAATGTCATTTCTCACCACAGGTTTGTGGTAAGTCAGGCCGTTGACGCTGCGCACCCGTCGACACAGGTCTCTGTTGACCACAGGAGAGAGCTCACAGTCTCTTAGCTGAGGAGGAGGAGGAGCACAGAGGGGAGAAGAGAGGGTTAGTCACTAACGTCCACCTCTACAGTAAGACTGTAGCTGATTGGTCAGTGCACTGACCCTGATATTCTGCAGATTCCAACATGTCTCTTTGATGTTGACGCTGCGATCGAATGTCACCCAGCAGCGTCTGAAGAATCTGAAAGAAGAAATCAGTGATTTTTCCCAGTGTCAGAATTCCAACACACTGAATTCTGAATTCCGACACAACTGTAAGCCACAACGATCGATGTTTGTCACAGTCTTACAGCTGAACTGTGATTGGACGGAGAGAAGTCACTCATTGTCGAAACACATGATCGAAATGAGATTTCAACTTTAACCAATACTGATATCAGCAGCCAGTTGATATAACTTACTACCGTATTTTCACCACTATAAGGCGCACATAAAAAGTCTTACGTTTTCTTCAAAATGTGTGGCACGCCCTGTAGTGCAGTGGCCCTATGTGTTTTTATCGTAAGGCGGACGTAGTAGAGGACACCATGAGAACATTAAAGGGTGAAGGGTGGGCGGTGTTTTGCTCCCGCTCTTTTTTAAATAACACACTTTTAAGCTTGTGTGTGTTTTATCGTAAGGAGGACGTAGTAGAGGACACCATGGGAATGTTAAAGGGGGAAGTATGGGCGTGGTTTTGCTCCCGCTCTTTTTTGTTTTAAACAGCACACTTGTACGCTTGTGTGTGTTTTTTATCGTAAGACGGACGTAGTAGAGGACACCATGAGAACGTTAAAGGGTGAAGGGTGGGCGGTGTTTTGCTCCCGCTCTTTTTTAAATAACACACTTTTAAGCTTGTGTGTGTTTTATCGTAAGGAGGACGTAGTAGAGGACACCATGAGAATGTTAAAGGGGGAAGTATGGGCGTGGTTTTGCTCCCGCTCTTTTTTGTTTTAAACAGCACACTTGTACGCTTGTGTGTGTTTTTTATCGTAAGACGGACGTAGTAGAGGACACCATGAGAACGTTAAAGGGTGAAGTGTGGGCGTGGATTGTATGTAAAACAAGCGCACTATGATCAGGTGCGACTTATGTCTGTGTTAAATATTGTAATGCGCGCAAAACTGAGACTGGGCTGGTGCGCCTTATGAAAATACGGTACTTATTAGTTAGTTAGTTATTAGTTACTGTTGAGGTTTACATTTGTGCACATGTACATATATGTACCAATACTGAACATGCACACTTTTCTCAAAGCTACTTGTTGTTTTTGCTCTTTTTTTTTTATTTTAACTTGTGCTTATTGTGATATATTTCAGTTCTTTACATTTTGTTAATATTTTATTGCCTTATTTTTCAGTAGGAGATTTTATTTTACTTGTACGGACACTTTGCACAACTGTGAGCTAACGCGCCTTCATTTCACCGCCATTGGCTGAAATGTTACGTGACAAATAAATCTTCTTGATTCTCGGTTCTCGCCACAACAACTGCAGGCAACGTATCTGAGCCCCGACTAGCAATACCATAGTTTAGCTAAACTCAGACGGTGAGTTATCAGACTTTCTTATCAGTGAAAAACTATAATAAATTCACCAATATTACATATTTATTCTTGAACTGGCCACACGAGGCAGCAGTGAACCTTGGTCATCCTGAACTAAATTCACAGATTTTCTCAAAGTAATACACAGCACGAGTCCTCACCTCCTGTCAGGCTGGGGATCTGACAGCGCCACCCGTAGGAAGCCTGGGTACCTGCGACATAGCTGCACAGGAATAGAACAGCGGCATGAGATCAGGGACCAGAGCGTGTGAGGTGTGTGTGTGTGTGTGTGTGTGTGTGTATCTCTCACAGCTGTGATCTCGTCCTTGGAGACTTCTGGAGGGATGCTTCTGATGAACAGAGAGGTGGTGAGGTGAAGGGGGCGGGGCTTGGCCGGAGCGTCCTTTTCCCGGTCCTTGCCCCGCTCTTTGCGACGCTCTGACACACACACACACACACTTTACCAGATGTTCCACATTTGTTAAAAATTCTCAAATTTCTATTTCTTCTTACCGTCCTGTACGTCTTCATCGTCCTCCTCTTTCTCATCGTCCTCCTCCTTTTCCCCGTCAGAATGGGAGGAGTCGGATTCAGAGGCGCTGCCCTCGCCACTGTCCGCTGACACACTGCGTTTCCTTTTCCTGCCCTGAGACATGGAAGGACAGGAGTTTAACTCCAGTCACAGATTGTGACCTGACTGCATCAAACAAAACAGCAAAGACAACCTTCTTCATCTTCTTCTTCCCATCCTTCTTCTCCTCTTCCTCTTCATCGTCTTCCTCTCCATCCTTCTCTCCATTCTGCTTCCCCTCCTCAGAGTTCTGAAATTCATTCCGGCAGTAAATATCCAACAATTGACGACGGAAAGGAATACAACTTCCAGAAACTTTCCACACTGGGACTGGCTGCTTCCGGTTGGAGTTATAGATAAATAAAGTCATTGTAGAAGTCATTTCTTAGCATTTAGCGAATGTTTTTGTGGACAATCGGGTCCTTAATCCTAACAGGAAGTGTGATCAGCAGCAGATGGACGTGAAGCCTCCGTCTCTCTGCTCTGACCCAAACAGACAAAGGAACCACCTCTTGTTCTGACCTTCACTCCTTCTTTACTCTGACTCGTTTGCTTCTCTTTGTCTGCCGCCTGCATCCGACTCCCAGCAGCCTCAGAAGAGTTCGGACCGTCACTGTTCCCGCTGCCGGAACCTCCCAGACTCCTCTCTGCTCCCGTGACTCCGCTCGTACCGCTGTTCTCCCCGGCTCCTCCCGCAGGAGCCGAGGGAACCTCCAGCACCTGCAGGTCCAAGTCTGTGCCTCCTTCCATCTTTATCACAGCTGCAGATGAAGGAGTTGAGTTAATAACCAGGAATCTGGGGGAGGTCATGTGACCCGGTGAAGCGGCGCCTCACCTGCGTCTAGCAGCTTGATGATGGCAGGTGCGTGGTCCATGTCCAGGGACACGTTTTCCAGCCAGTTGTTGTCCAGCAGGAAGAGGAAAACGGTGAGTCGCGTCTTCAGAGCGGCCAGAGACTCCGCCTTCCTGGCTGTGATGTCATCGGGGTGGTACTTGGAGCGGAACCATTCTTGTTCTTTGTGCTGCAGGAAGAAGTCCTGGAGCTGCTGCCGCCTGAAGTCCAGCTTGTACTGGTTGTAGCGCTTCACCGCCTCCGTCTCATCCACACTGTCCTCCATGTTGAGCAGGAACTCCTGTCGTCGCACGAAGGATCCGTTAACATCACAACCACACAAACCAGAGCAAAGTCACGGCAGTTCTGCACGACTCACCTTAAAGCTCCTCATTGTTGGAGGACCAGCAGGAGGAAGGTCTGGGTCCACCATCCCTAACCTGATCGTCAGGGTGACAGGAGATTAAAGACGTGAATGAAACAAGGTAAAAATGCTTATTTTCTGGGGCAGTGCTTCCCAATCTTACATATTGTAATGGTTATAAGGTTTTATACAGCAGTTAAAGGGTTAACGTTTCCAAGTGTGGGGAGGCGTGGTTAGAGCTGTGGGGATACTAGAGCGTGAGAGTGAGGAGCGAAGCTGCAGGGAGCAGTGCCGCAATTAGAGTCTGGAAATAAGTTATATAAGTTCGCTGTAATCGTGAATAAAGTTCTTCAGAGCACGGACGCGTCTGACTGGTCTGTCTCCGGGACATAAGAGTATTTTTAAAGAAATCACAAATGTGTTTTCATAATAAATGCACCAGTATGGAGTTAGAATAGTCTCAAATTAGTCGCCGACTTGGCCGAGACGCAGCCGGGCATATTGGAAGCCGTATTCGCCCAACTGTTCAATTGGAACAATGAAAAAGCAGAATTCAAGCGATTTGTGAATGATGAATGAACTGATTAGAGAGCTTTACGTGTTTCTTTTATGCGTTTACAGCTGAACAAGGTGGTTCATATTGTGAATATGGACATCGACGTTTAAACATTGTTGAGTTATTGTTATATTGTTATTACGTTACACTATTTAGAGAGTTACTATACTGTCATTGCACTAACGTTTCATTTGCCGTAATGTATCAGACTGTTTCTTTTACGTGTTTACTGAATCGAGTAAACGTTCCCCTCCACTACTTGTCTGACTGTGCAACAGCAGCCACTACTGAAGCTTTTATTGTATGCGCCTTATAATGCGGTGCGCCTTATGTATGAATTTTTTTTAAATAGATAATTCATTAAAGGTGCGCCTTATAGTGCGGAAAATACGGTAGTTCAACTTACGGCGAAAAAAAAAAGCATGTTCCCCAGGGTCACACGCGCCCCCCTCGGCATCGCACCGCGCCACCCCAGGGGGCCCGCCCCACACTTTGAAAAGCACTGTTCTGGAGATTTTTTTTTTAAAATATATCCCCTTTAATAAAGTTAAAGAGGGTAGGGAGGACTAACCAGACAAGAGCTATTTGTACAGTAAAGATTTAATTTCTTTTTTTTTTGTCATTGTGACATTGTGATTCACACCACAGCACACAACAAAATTTAGCCTCCGTATTTAACCCATCACCAAAGTTCAGCTTTTGAGCGCCCGGGGAGCAGTGAGTGGAGACAATGCCATGCTTAGGGCACCTCAGCAGTGGGGGATTCGAACCGGGGACCTTGCGGACCCAAGTCCGCTTTCTTAACCACTAGGCCACCAACTGCCCCCGAAATAGTATAATAACAATCGAAAATATATTTAAATGTCTCATATAAAAATGAAATATATATATATATATATATAAAAATAAAGAAAGTCAACGTATGAAGTACCAGTTTAAGTGTTTTCAAAAGTGGAACCTCCAGCATAATTTTCTCTAAATCTAAGCTTGTAACTGGAGGTGCTCATGTCTGAAGTCATGTTTTCATTAGGAATAACAGAGAAAAAAAAAACAACATCAACCTGTTTTTGTCCTCTAAAAAACTCTTTGGAGCTTTTAAAATAGGAAATATAAGGATTTCTGTGATTTTAAGTTGTTTCCCTCACATCCTTTCCAGTCACTTTCTCGAATTTTGTTAAGAAGTTGATGACTATGTGAAGTGTTTGAGGGAGGCAACGTGGCCTGCTCCCAGTGCACTGCCCCCTAGTGGCACTGTCTGCAAGTGCACCTGTATCTTTGGTAATAGACGCCGCAAAAATTTGCTCAACAGTTTTGACTCATGTCTCAAAATCCTCATATAAGTGCTTGAATGTCAAAGTATGTATGTTGGATATATGTACGGAAGTTGCCCTGAGGGCCATAATACAGAGCAGGGTGGAGCTAAGGATTGGTTGACTATTTAAATTAGGGCCAAGTTTTGCCCAAATTGTTACTAATTTATATATTATCATCATACTGATGCATTTTCCTTGCAAAATGATAAAGTAGACAAGGCTAAAAGCAGGACTTTTACATGTCATTTTTCTGTTTTCTAATTCACCAGCCACCTACAGTCATGGAAAAAAATATTATAGACCACTCTGTCTTTAATTTCTTGTCCATTTTAAAGTCTGCTTCCACTTAATCTACATTAATCTGGACAAACATAATAACAACAAAAAAGGCTCATAATTCAGTTTAATTTCAGAGCTGATTTCT
>JAFBJS010011115.1:33038-55318 GCA_016785265.1 Paraplagusia blochii | reverse complement strand
AAACAGCAGAGTGGGCTAATCATTTTCTCCATGACTGTATCTGCTCATGACCTGAGACGAGTGTCAAATTTAAGAACTGCAAGCCAAAGGTTTGTCCACTCCTGGTACAAAAGAACAGCTGAACAGATAAGGCTCTAGTTTTTGTTCATTTATGGGGGCGTTGGTGGCAAGTCCACCACCGCCAAGTGCACTGACCATGGCATCGTACCCACACACTCACAGCTGCCCACTGGGTTAAAGTCAGAGTTGACATAAAGTTGTGTGCAGTGGAGCGGATCATAATGTCACAATGACAAGGAGTTTGATTCCCTTCCTCTCTTTCTTTTCAATGCTAATCCTTCTCATTACCATGTGGGTGTGTGTGCCTTACCTGCCCTGCAGGGGGTGACATCCATGGTGGGGATGGAGGTGGGGCAGATCTGGCGGCCACCCCTGAGGCCCCGCCCCAGGAAATGGTGCCCCACCTCCACCGTAAGGCAGATCGTAGCGGTATGGCTCCCCCCGGTGGTCATCCCTGGAAACATTTGGCCCACAGATGGTCAGTGGCAGGACATTAATGGAAAAATTAATCAGGGACGCCGACTCTCACCAATCGCGCCTCATGCGTTTGTGCTGTGGACTCATGTGCCTGGGGGGAGAAAACCTCTCCCTGCGGCCGCGGTCGTAATCCCGCCTCCTCTCTCTACCACGGTCCCAGTCCCTGGACAAAAAAAATCTCAATGTCTCGGTTGTTTTGTTACAAAGTCCATGCAGAAGATCAGTCCGTTTGGAATCAGTTCAGAGCTTGAACAGCGGAACGAACGGCTTGACGCGACACCATGAAGGAACACATTCTTACCTGTCGGGCCAATCATCTCTCCTCCTCTCCTCCCGCTCTCGAGACCTCTCCATGTCGCTCCTCTCTCTCCTGAACTTGTCCCGCCTCCTCCTGTCAAACTCGTCATCGCTGTCTCCCATTGGACTGAAAAAGACACAGTGAGCGTTTCTCTTGGATCTGCTCGGAGCCGAGGACCGACTCAAACACGACGGCGCCCTCATGGTTTTATAGCTTCAATTTAAATATCTATACTTGAATGAAGGCGGCCATGTTTGCCGACGACAAAACGAAACCTCCTAAACCAAAGCACAGACGACGTGCGGAAATCTAAAGTTCAATCTTTCTTCCTCTTTATTCCAGACAGTTGCATCAGGGCAAGAAATCACAACAAAGACAAAGAAAACTCTGTGCTTTGGATGACTGACCACTTCAATGGATCAAAGGAGCCCAGAGTCCTGCTCTGATCTGGTCTGATGTCTCATCCTGTGGTTAAAACCTCAGCACGGACTCAACAGAAACACTGGGACCAGGTCACTGCAGGACGAACCTTTGTCTTCACTTTATAAGTCAACGGAATTAACTTTAATGTTTATTTTAAAAACCTCCTTCACCAGGACTCGTCACACCAACAGTCACTGTGAACACAGAGCTGCCTGACTCCATGTTTTAGGCTTGTAACAGTAAGTATTCAGTGTCTGTCACTAAGCTTTTGTTGAAGCACATACATTTTGTTCTGTAAAAAAAGATTTACATTGAAAATGATCTCGAAAGACAACAAAGAGACCGAAGAAACAAATACCAATAACGTGTGAATTCTTTTTACAGTTGATAGTGATGAGCTTTGGCTGATCCAGAGTCAGTGAATCCACATGAAAAAAACACTTTCATATCCGGAGAAGGGAAACATGCAGGTTTATAGTGAATTTCTCAATATATATTGAGTTTGCCCCGTGACTTTATGATCGTTGTCAATTCTATCCTGCCGAGATAAATTAGACTCTTCTGTGTTCGTGACTGAAGGTCAAAAAACTTTGAAACGTTGTCGAAAAACGTAAACAACAAAACCCTGTTATAACACAATGTTTAGCCATGACTTCAGTGTTCGTGAGATAATGACCTTATCCCTGTTGTTCCAGAGATTCTCTGGATTTTTCTGATTGTTTTTAACAATGGATTAATCAAAACCAAGTGTCGTTGTGATCAACCGAATCCTCGAACCTGTTTTTTTTGAAGAAACTCCAGATTTTCTTGTAATTTTATTCCGGCGGACTGAGCTAGCAGCAGCTAACTAGCCTGCTAGCCTCGGTGCTAACCCAAACCGATGACCGTAAATTCGGTCCTTTTTAACCTCAATTCTGAACATTTTTACGTAAACACCAGAAACACAACACGCGGTGATTATATTTACCTTGAATTCGTTTGTTTACACACAGAGGGTTTATCTCAGCAGCAGGAGATGGAGTTTTAGCGCCACACTGTGAGCAGAACAACCAAACAACGACAGGCGTTTCCTGTCCCCCTGAATGGCTTCACTTCCGGCGAGGGCAGATAATCACGCGCCCCCTCGAGGATAGGATGTTTTTTGCAGCCCAAACTGAAGAAAGATCAGGAGGACTTTCACAGACCAGTCATCCATACTTTTATTCAGGTTATGAGTCAAGATTGGACCATTATAACAATTTGTATCTTTAGATAAAGATTCTATGAAGTTTCAAACAAAACAGGTTAAATGTTGCTGCTCTGGAACACAGTGTTCTCCAACCTTTATTGCCTCATCAGTCAAATGTCAATTATTTCTTTACAGACTGTTCCTTAATGTGTGGTGAATCAATAGCCCTGAATAAAATGAAACGTTGGCATAAAAACTGGTATTTTATAGATAAACATTGATGAACAGTGAACAACTAAATTAGCAGTGAAACATCACCTCAGTTTTAAGGCTTCATGGATTCACAGTAATGTGAAATCTTAAATGTGTCGTAATGAACACTGAGCCATTTTGTTATTGTTGTGAATTTATCCTAAGAAAAACCTCCATCAGTGTTTTATTTAGTAATTTATATAATGAGCGTCTGTAGAGTTTAGGATCTAAGGGTCAGGTCGTGGACATTAAAAGAAGAGACGACACAAAATAGTTACATTTTCAACAGAAGAACTTTCTCAAAAATCACAGAATAAAAGACCCATAAAAAGATTAAAGTCTTAACAATATAATCAATACGTATCCGTTGTAGAGTATCTTAAAAAATCACCATGAACACAGGCTATAGGTTATCACAAATGTAACATAACAACCAACCAACAGGTGTCAGACTCAGGCCTGCGGGGCCAAATCTGGCCCGCAGTGTAATTATAATGGGTCCACAAGATCATACCAAATATGTACTGAGTCGGCCCAGTAGTATAAAGGATCTGGAAAGGCTAGAGATCAAGGCCAGTACCAATGATGTGGGTTTTATTTCAGATCCAATGTTCCCAAAACTCAACATTTAATCGAGGCGACACTTAAAGGCAGCCAAGCAAGGCAGTTGCTTGGGGCTCCAGCCACTAGGGGGACAGTAGCCGGAGCAAACATTGTTTTTGCGTCGGGCACTGATAGGTTGGTGGCCCCACCTATATCTTGCAACAAGAGACCCTAGCACCGCCCCTGGTTTTTATCGTGGCCCACGGTGAAAGTGGGTTCGACTTCCCTGCTGTACATGAACGATAAATGAAAATAAAACTTCAATATTAAGACACGTATTTGACAGTGAACTTATAGTTTGCTCTCCAGGGTTCCATAATCCTTCTTCTGTTCTTCAGCAACTCCATTTGCAGCTGATGAAGTTGTTGCTTCACCTTCTGTTTCATCTGAGAGAAGAAGAAGAAGAAGATTTACCATCAAATCCTGGACTCTCGTCTTCTCTAAGAGGCTGAAACTGGGGACGACCTCCCGTCAACTCACCTGTGACCTGCTGCTTCAGTAGGCGTGGTCCCGCCAGGCCGATTCCCAGCGCTCCGATGGGAGCCGTGGTCAGGATGGCCAGCACGGCCAACGTCAGCACGTCCAGACCAAACTTGATCAAAGTCTCGTCCCCTACGTCCCTGGCCATGTCCAGAGCTTTGGACCCGATGGCAGCCTGAGAAGAGAATCAAGGTGAAATCAGGGTATCATCTTGGAACCTGCAGATCTTCTATGAACTTTAACTCGTCCATGTTGGGTAAGGTGAGGAATGTCCTTCAAAACAAGTTGAAAGATGTTCCAGATTTTATTCTTTTTTGTTGACCGTTGACGAGGACTGACCTGAACCGTGGCTTTAGGCAGCCAGGCCACAGCGATGAAGAGTTTCTCCTTAAGGTTGAATCCCCCATAATGCACCAGCAGGAAGGTGATAAGCAGATGGATCACCAGGCCGATGAAGATACAGGCCAGGCCTAGTCCTGAACACAAGGGATGTGGTGTCCGTGAAGGTTGTACTAGTTTAAAAGTCCAGAGTCTGTTGACGCCACCTAGGGGCAGCGCACGGTTCTTACCCACGGTGTTGGGGTTCAGGGCTGTGATGGTGATCTCTGCTCCAATCAGACCAAACAGAAGAGGCTGGAAGACGTCCCAGCATCGACCCACCATCGCTGCCACCGGCGCCTGAGGAAGGAGACAAACTGGATTCAACAGATTTGAGTTGAAATGTCGCCCTCTAGAGGAAAATTTGGGGAATGGTTGAGGGACATAGGGAGGGAATAGCTCTCGCAGCCACTGACGTGTCCTACAAATGTCAAGCTGATCATTAGTTGATCCTTTGGACGAGATGGTCCTTTGGACCAGAGTCAACGTCTCTGTCATTGGCGTGGAACTCCAGGGTTGTCCTCCTGGACCAGATCAATGAGGGTGGCTCCTTCAGTGGACGGACAACCTGGAGGAAGATTAATGAGAAGCTGGGATGATCCCAGATCTCACCTTGTCAGTTTTCCAGCCTAGAGCTGCCAGGAAGGCCAGGACCAGAGTGGAGAGACCACCAGCTCCGGCAAAACCAACGACATGACTGAAGAAGACGGAGAAGATGGCCAGACCCAACAGCATGAGAGATCTCCTCAACACCAGGTCCTCCTGCAGCAGCAGAACAACAGTAGGTTGGAGGTTTATGATAAGAAGACATCTTTCGGGACCATCTTGATGATCTTTGACCGACCTGGTCTTTGCTTGGAAACAAGCACAGAAACAGACCCAGGATCAGTCCTGCGATGATCCCTCCCACCACCTCCAGGAGACCCTTCAGAATGTTCATCCAGGTTGAACCTGCAACGTAGAGGTCCACGTTCAGAGAGGACAGAGGTGGATATGAGGAGAGCTGAAGGAGGTCTGACCCGTGGAGAAGGCGATTCCCAGACAGGTGGAGAATCCTGTTATGGCCAAGACGTCATCAAAACTCCCAGCAGCCATCAGGAGAGTGGGGATTCCCTGGAGACAAGGAACCACAGCAGGACACTGACCACGGTGGGAACTACAGGGAGGATTCTGTCGGGTGGATGACTTGATGATTCTCCTACCTTCTCCACCCCGTAGCCTTCTTTCTGCAGGAGCAGCATTGAAGGGACGACAACGGCCGGCGAGACGGCGGCCAGGACGAAACTACACAGACAGAGACACAGTCAGGATCCCAGGAGAAGAAGAAGAAGAGGAGGAAGAGTCGCACTTCCCGGTCTGTAGTTTGATACCCCAGTATGAAGCCCCACACCCAGGGCAGAGCCAGGAGGAAGTGAGAGACCACGGCCACCACAGAGGCCTCCACCGTACAGGGTCCCACCGCCACCCGGACACACACCGCCTTCAGACGACGCAGCGCCTGCACACACACAAACACAGTTAATGGTGTTTGTGGGGACCCCACCTGACCCTTCAGTGTTTAACTAAAGACCAGTTATGACCTACACACCTCCATCAGTCTGTCCTCCGCCTCTGAGCTCCAACCTCACTGTGTCTCCACCCTCTCACTCTTCACTATGTTCTCTCTACTTCCTGCTGTTCCATCTCTCTCATTGGTTGTCATGGACAGCTGTTTACAGTTGGCTCAATCACTGGTTCCCTCTACCTGACTGTCACCTGAGGAAATTCAACCCTCAACTTCACGCTCTGCTCTGAACCAACCATCACTGTCAACAACTGCTGCTAAAAATCAGTCAAAAGATAACGTCGCCCCCTAGTGGCTGAGCCAGTGCTCTGCGTGTGTTTGTGTTCACCAAGGGGTTGAGGCCCAGTCCAGCTCGGGTCAAAATGATGGCCAGGGCGATGTTCCTCAGAGCGGCGGACCAGTGCGTGTCGATGTAGACGGCGTCCGTGACGTAGGGAACGTTTCGTAACAGCAGCCCGGCTAGCAACATTCCTGCAGCGGAAGACATTCAGAGGCCATCAGGTGTGAGCTGGGCTGGACCACGGACCACGGACCGGACCAGGAAGGCGGGTCGTACCGAGCAACGGAGGAAAGGGCGGCAGAGTGGGCAGTCGGATCATTCCCACCAGTTTCCCCCCGAGGACGGAGCAGATGAAGAGGATGACGAGGCCGAACAGGTTCCCACCAGGTAAACACTCACTTCCTGTGATGGACCAGACCACGGCGAAGAGCAGGGCCAGCAGGCACGCTGTACACACACACACACACACACACACACACACAGGTGGGGCTCACGCCTGGCAGGGGTGGGAATGTCAAGTGTGGACACAGAGATGAAATCAAACGCACCTTTGGTGACGACGAGGCTGAAGAGTCCATGAGGCCGAGGACATTTGTCCTTCAGACGGACGCAGCAGGACGTGGTGGAGGAGTGTGAGGCCCCCATCTTCACACACACACACACACACACACACACACAGAAAGAGAACTGATGTTCTACTAGAACTTTGTCCAAAGATCTTTCTACAGTAGATCTGGACTCTGTAGACTGTAGGACTTCAGTCTCTGTCATGGCACAAACATTGAGTTTTTTTTTTGTCGATTCAACCCTATGGCTGCAATACCCCTATAAGCCACTAGGGGTCCTTGTAGTACAGGTTGGGAGTCAGTGTATTCATTTTAAATTAATACAGTGAGAAGTTAAACTGGAATTAAAACATCGTAATAATCCACATCAGTTGGACGAGTTTCTTCGTCTTTTCGCTAACGGTCGTCTCTCCTGGACATTTCAGCGGAAATCTGTTTTTTTTTCACCGAACAACAACTAAATGGACAAGAACCTCAAAGTGTCTCCACTGTCCGTCCACTGTCAGTCCACACTGGGATCAACTCTGGGACATTAGGACATTAGGATCTCACCGTGGGCCAGATCTGGACCCCGGGCCAGAGTTTGACTCCTGTGATGTGTTAAAGGACTAAATATGATCTGTGTTTGTCTGTCCACTCACCTCATCGTCATCTGTCGTCCCTCTCTGTGGCAGGACGGCGATCTCCCTCTCCTCCTCCTCCTCCTCCTCCTGCTCCTTCTCACCCCTGTGAACTTTACCCTCTCGCTGGGTGAGAGAGAGAGAGAGAGACAAAGAACAGGTTCTTGACTTTTGTCCCCTGTCTTGAACTCCTTAAACTCCGTCCCTCTCCTTTCTTCTCACTGCTCTAACAAGGAGTTGGTGACAACGTTGCTCCTGGATCAGCTCCACTACGGTGTCCTTCAGGGACATTTCCTGGTTCCTGGATGGTAAGATCTAGACATATCTTCTTCTTCTTCTTCTTCTAATGTGTTTGAGTTGATGGAGAAACTCTTCATTTCCTCCTTCTTGAAGGACCTTTCAGAACATTGGCCTTGAGGTTCTGTGAAGACCAACGCTCCACTGTGGTGTTTCACGTTCCTGCTGTTGGTGTTGGTTCCTCCTCTTCATCTGGGTCACGTCACTTCAGGAGGATTTATGGTTCCACCTCAGTAATCATTAAACTCACTCACACGGACAAGAGAAGGTCTGTCTGTCCAACGACCTTGTTTCCTCCACATACAGTAGGTCCAGAGGAAACGCCTGACACTGACCCTGGGTCAGTGCTGACTCTGGACCCTTGACTCCAACAGATCAGATTTAAACCAGAACAAAGATTTCAGTGGTTTCTCACCTTCTGGAAACACCTTCACACCCTGAAGGTCCTCACAGCTCCACACACAGATACAGTCAAAGAGGACTCTCTCCCCTCCCCCTCATGCCGTCCCACCCACTCCTCTGGACAATGGAAAACTGTTGGTCCTCTTCTGATTGGACCTCAAGGCCCTGTCGCACCTTCACATATTCATGTCCCCTAGCAGTGCTGACCCACTTCCATAAGCATGGACAACTTTCAGGACAGTGATGTCTGTATCCAGAAGGTTCTGGGAGGTTGATCCTCTTCTGTTTCTTGGTGTTTTGTTATCAATCGAATGGACCAATCACAGACCATTGACCTTATCATGAACTTCCTTCTTCTCTTGTTTTGGTCCCGTGTCCGTGAAGACAGAGAAACTGCAGTGATGTGTCAATGTCTTCAATAAAATACTGATATTATCCTAGAATTTAGATTTTATGGTGTGTTTATATATATATATATATATTGTATTATTGAGTTAAATATGGAACATTACATTTTTTTATGAAAATCACCTAAAATAATCTGAAGTAATTATTTAAGTTAAACTATTTGTTATGTTCGGAAGCGTATTGCTGCCACACTTAGTAAAAAAAAGGAGAAAAAAGTTTCACGAAATAACGTGATACTGAGCCCATTTATATTTTGTGATAGTATCACGTTACAATGTGATAGGCATCACATGATACGTATCACGTTATAACTGATACTATCACGAAATAAAAATGGGCTCAGTATCACGTATGTATCACGTTATTTCGTGATACATATCACGTTATAACTGATACCATTAAGTTATAACGTGATACTATCACGAAATAAAAATGGGTTCAGTATCACGTTATTTCGTGTTAGTATCACGTTACAACGTGATATGTATCACATTATTTAGTGATACGTATCACGTTATAACTGATACTATTACATTGTAACGTGATAGGCATCACATGATACGTATCACGTTACTATCACAAAATAAAAATGGGTTCAGTATTACGTTATTTCGTGATAGTATCATGTTATAACGTGATATGTATCAAGTTATTTCGTGATATGTGTCACGGTATAACTGATACTATTACATTATAATGTGATACACATCACGTGATACGTATCATGTTATAACTGATACTATCATGTTATAATGTGATACTATCACGAAATAAAAATTTGGCTCGGTATCACGTTATTTCGTGATACGTATCACGTTATAACGTGATATGTATCACGTTATTTCGCGATACGTATCACGTTATAACTGATACCGAGCCCATATAACTGATACTATTACGTTATAACGTACTATACTGATACTATTACGCTATCACGAAATAAAGTATTCAGTATCACGTTATGACGTGATATTTAAAAAAAGATAACCCATTTTTTTGTGGCAGCAATACGCTTCCGTAGTTAAGAGAAACACTAAATGATATTATCATTTGCCTTCATTTATTCTGAACATGTTTAACTCTGGCCTGCAGTACACCAGTACTCCAGTAGAGGGCAGTGTTTTCCATTGTGAAGTTTGTACCTGGACCAGGTTCTTCTGCAGTGATTCCTCACCGACTCTGAGGTAGCGTTTGGTGGATTCTTCGTCCATCATCTGGAGAAGAACAGAACGAGAAGGAAAACAATCAGGTGATGATGAGTTGATGTTCTACAAGAACAAGGCGGAAGAAGAAGAAGAAGTTCGACCAAGAAGAAGTTCAACACTGACTCAGGATCAGATCAATCCTGAGTCAGTGTTCAATCCTGATGTTGATCCACGATTAGAATTAACGTTCTTTTAATTATTATTATTCCTCGTTCCTGGTCTTCACCACGAAGATAAAAAAAATATATACAATAAGTTAGTGATAGTTAACAACTTTACTCGCACAGTTTGTGTGAGTTTAACCTTAGGGAACTGTTCAGATTCAGATTCAGATCTGAACTGTTCACGAAGGTTAGTGAACGTACGAAAATCTGTACGACGAACCACTGTATGAGATTCAAGAAATGAGCTGCAATGCTGCCATCTAGTGACAATCTCTTTAAAAAGTTCTATATTCCCCAAGCTATTTTTGCACACACGACCTTGTCATCAACATCATTTTCGTAGAAAATAAACCATAATGATTCTTATAGACCTGACGTCGCTGATTGTTCCCACTTTTTCCTATCGTTCCTTTTTCGTACAGAGTTTAACCTCAGTGAACAGTCGGTTCCTTCACCTTCGTCACTGGTTTATTTCTTTATTCTAGGAGTTGAAAAGTGAAGTCAGTCTTACCTTGAAACACAGACCAGTGACCAGTGGAACAACAGAGAGAGACGACTGAGACCAGCGACGACTCAGGGACACAGTCTGACGCTGACTGACTGTGTGACTGTGTGTGTGTGAGAGTGTGTGTGTGTGTGTAAGTGTGTGTGTGTGTGTGCAGTAATAACAGATGGATTAGGTCCACTGTGTTTGTCGTGCTGCTAAATGACAGACATTCACATCACAGACCAGCTATTATAATAAAACAGACCAGTGTCACTGTCCACTGTGCATCAATGACAGACTGTCTGTCTCTCTGTCTCTCTGTGTGTGTACAACAGTGGACAAAAAAGGAACGATGGGAAAAAGTGGGAACAATCAGGGACGTCAGGTCTATAAGAATCATTACGGTTCATTTTCTACGAAAATTATGTGGATGATGATGTCGTGTGCTCTAAAACAGCTCGGGAAATATCGAACTGTTTAAAGAGATTGTCACTAGGTGGCAGCATTGCAGCTCATTTCATGAATCTCTCGCAGTGGTTCGTCGTACAGATCATTGATAAAAGACATTTACATTTAAGCAGCGACGCTTTTATCCACAGCCTCCACCTGCTCACTCTGGACCAGTCCATCTCAGGGGTTGTCGGTTCACAGCCCAGCGCTGATGTTCTCGTACTGGACTGATCACACTGCACCACCGTACAGGACACATCTGACTCTGGATAAAAGAGTCTGACAAATGGACTGGAATGAAAAAATGAAGACGAAGAAGTGGATGAAGACGAGGGCAGCTTTGAGTGCTCCGGGAGCAGTGCCTTGCTCAGTGGTAACCTGGCAGCTGGTGGATTCCATGCGATTCTCACCCTGTGATCATCAAAAGAGGCTGTCATCAAATAGTTTTTGAGACGATGAAGACCACTCTTCATCAGTGAAACGATTGTGTTCCTGGTGAGAAGACATGTTGGACTGGAGAACCCTTCAGGGAGGGACAGCCCTTCACCGCTGGGACTAATCCCAGTGACGCTGGTGTGACGTGGACCCAGTGTCTGGTCCCAGGTGGAAGTCTCAGTAAACAGATGAGTTGAGCTTCTCGATTGAACTCCAGGTGTCGAACCAAAACACTGTCCCGCAGCGAGTGTTAAACCCTGGTCTTAGTGGAAGTTTGGACAATAAGACAGACAGAAAACACCCCAGGACATCAAACCCCTGGTCTTTGTGATCCACTGCACACAGACTCTAACCCTTCACCCCAGTGAGAGGGTGGGGACGGTGCCATGTTCAGTGCTGGTAACCTGGCAGCTAGTGGATTGGCACCTGGAACCATCTGGATAAGGACTGGATCTGGTGGTGGACCAGTGGTTAAGGACGTGGACTGGGGTCTAGATTCTAGACCCCAGTCCACGTCCTTAACCACTGGTCCACTGGGGTCTAGATTCTAGACCCCAGTCCACGTCCTTAACCACTGGTCCACCACTAAATGGTATTTATTTCTTTGGATTTAAGGGGGTTGTCCCTCAGAGGCTCCTGAGATGTTGACATCAGTGTTGGGGACAAACAGCTGCAGATGTTGGTGTCTGGTGATATCAGAGTTGGACGCGAGGTCTTTGGACAAACATCATGATCAAAAACTGATTCTCCAAAAGGGTTGGATTTAAGAAAGTGGACTTCTTCTTCGCCGTACATTTCTTTACGACTAAACGTTTTGGTATCAAGACCAGGTTGAATGAGAACCTTCACAGACTTTTATGGGAAAACTTTTCTTCGGGTCAGAAGACATTTATTCAATAAACCTCAACATACACTGTATTTTCAGGTCCTTCTTCCTCACGGGAATTATCCTTCTCCATCTTCTTCTCTGACTCCAACTACCTCCATGTCCTCCCTCACTGCATCCATCAATCTCCTCTTTGTCTCCTACCTGGTAGCTCCATTTCTAGGATCATTCTTCTACTAACGTGTATCCACTTTCCCTCCTCTGAACATGTCCAAACCATCTCAATCTGTCTTCTCTAGCTTTTTCTCCAAACCTTCCTGTCTGTGTTGTCCCTCTAATCACCTCAGTCCTGATCCTGTCCATCCTTGTCTCTCCTGAAGAGAATCTCAGCAGCTTCTTTAACTCCTCCACCTCCAGCTCTGTCTTCTAGTTTGGATTTGGCCAAAGTTTTAATGCCTGACGTCCTTCCTGATGTGACCCTGGCCATTAGGACCAGTACTAAAAACGCAGACTAGTGCCCCCTAGAGGCTGGATCGGTGTACATTCAGTTGATAGGATTAAATAAAGTTCTCAAAGTGGGAAGATGATTTTGGTCGATGAAGATTCTCAGTCATCCAGGTCATAGGTTGATGGTAAAAGAGTTTCCAGTCCACTTGTGTCTGGTGTTATTTACAGAGAAGAGGAAGTGGAAATGTTGACCGTCCTCGTCTGGTTTTATGTTGAAGAGTCACAGAGACACAGAGGACAAACGTGTCCGTGTGTGAATGCACTTTTATTTTGTACAGGAAGTGATACAAACCAAATACTGTGGACACAAACTCAGAAACTACAGTCATAAAGTCCAAACAAACACTCTTCTCCTTCTTCTTCTTAATCATCATCATCTCCATCATTACAGCTGAGTTGGGGGCCAAACCAGGAAGTGACATCACAGACACGCCTCTTTTACGGACGAGCACACACACAGCGACAGCTCTGTGGAGGAAGCCTGACGTACAAAAGGCTGTAGAAAAATATTTGTAAAAAAACAAAACCAAACCAACAACAAGGACCAAACGACCAACGCTGACGAGCTCTGGAATGTTCTACATCTCCACGTTGACGTGACACGAACACCGACATGTTAGGGTTTGTAAACGACTTAAAAATATAAATATAGCTACTATCCCGGGGGAAGGTTTGGGCTTCGAACCAACAACACTTCTTGCCTCAGTTGGCAACGTTACCCAAACAAGTCAACATCAAACTAAAAAAAAAGGAATTCAGCCCAACTTTTACGAAGTTCCTTCAACGGCAACAACTAATTATTTTTTATTCTAATCATAAAGAAGTGTTTACACAAACAATTTTGCCAAATTTTTATTTCAGAGATCTTTGAATTAAGAAAGAAAACCTGGTATCAGTGAATCAACTCTACATCCTTGAGAATCATGACGTTTATTTTGCTCCGATGACGAAAATCTCCAAAACATCCATACCTTGGGCTCTTGCCAAATGATGTGTGCCCGTGAAACAGTTTAAGGGATAAACACTTGTATATTTAAGTCACAGTCACTAGATGGCAGCATTGCAGCTCATGTCATTAATCTCTCAGACTCATACAGTTGTTTGTACAGATAATAAAATAGATAAAACCAAGGCTAGACGTCGGTGTCGTAGAGAGTTTGATGAGTGGATAAAATACAACGCTAAGATAAACAAACGTTCATTCAGATTCTCTTTTTTTTTTAACTTAAATCACTGACGACAATGTATTTATAATGTTGGAAAAGGCAATTTCTTTATTTTGAAACAATTAGATTATTTTGAAAAGAAGTCAGAGTTTGTACTTTGATGAATAAAGGTGTGTTTATTTGAGTAGTTTTATTTGTTTATCATACTCTTGTGCTTGACTACGGAGCTGGTGTTGATGCAGCAGTTTTTTGTTTTTTTTTTTCATTTGCATCTGTTCTAGTTAGTTAGTTAGTTTCTAGTTAGCACTGAGAGTTAATTTGGATCAGAACACGTTCCCACGGCAGCTGGGTTGGACTAGTAGTGGTGGTACTTGGTTGATAGTTTGGCTGATGGTATTGTTACTGGTCGATGGTTGAAGGACTTGACAGTATTGACTGTGTTATTATTGGTTACTAAGTTACTAAGTGGTTACATCGTGGATACAGTTGTAATATTTCTGTTGAGTATTTGATTTAGGAAGAAATGTGATGAAAATCAGACTCAACATCATTTCAAAACGACATCAGCTGACACTGACCATGTCACGTGACACATGTCAGCTGACACTGACGGAGGGGAAAAAAAAAAGGGTAAAACAGTTCCAGTGCATGTTTGTTTTCAGTCAGTCACACATACAGTACAGTAACAGTTCAGTTCTGACGGCTCACTTAGTCACAGGCACTGGAGAGTGAAGCATTGTGGGACTTTGACTGCTCGGTAGAACGTTGGCATCGAACGCGTGACCCTTTAAACCCACGAGTCAACTCCAGAACCGTTGAGAAAGGACAAAAAAACAAACAAACTGATGGCATCAAAGTCAGACTGGAAAAAATATATATAATAAATATTAAAAATAGTGAATATTTAACATAAAAAATAAGATTTTCTGACTTTCTTGCATTTTATTTTGACTCATTTTTTTGCTTTTTGTTTAACTTTGTTCTGTGGTGACGACTAGTCTGTATCAGTCTTTATTTTTTTAGTTGTTGAGATTCAGGGATTATTTTTTAACATTTATTTTGGTTTTTAGTTTTTACTAATTCAAACGTCTGCTGGTGTTTTTCATCCTGTAGAGTCAACATAGTTTCAGTGTTTTCACCTTTGCTACATTTAAATGTGGAATAATAAGTGTATTCACTGACAGATCACTACAGCGGCGCCCCCTGGAGTCTTATCCGTTCCTCACCAGCATTCGGTCAGTCAGTCGGTCACTGTGAGACTCCTTCTAATCTCAGCCTGCGTCTGCTGCTCACTCTGTACCAGTCAGTGTCAGTGGTTGTCGGTTCACAGCCCAGTTGTCAGACTGATGGTCAGGTCCGATTGGACTGATCACTGCACCACCGTACAGGACACGTCTGACACCTGGAGCTGTTCTGGCCTTGGTAAATAAGGACAACGAGGAGGAGGAGGAAGAAGATGAAGTCAGTAGATGGAGATGTGTGGATCTTCACAGTTTCTCTCTGAGACTCCATGAGAATAATGGTCAGTGCTGCCCCCTGTTGGTGACTAGTTTTCTCTGTATCTATGTTCCCTCATGGTCAGTGTGGAGGTTGAGGTCAGAATCCTGGGTCAATCAGCAGGATGTCTTGATAATCTCTTGCTGTAACCATGTGTTTATATTTTTTATCAATTAAAAATAAATCAAAAGCAATGAATCTGTCTAACATCTTAAAAACAGATACAAACAAAACCTTTTATAATATGAAATAATAATAATTAAGAAAATGTTTTGTTCTTGTTTTAAAAATGGGTCAAATGACCATGAGAGAGACAGAGACAGACAGAGACAGAGAGAGACAGACAGTGAGAGAGCGACAGGCAGAGAAAGACAGACAGTGAGAGAGAGACAGACCGAGAGAGACAGAGAGTGAGAGAGCGACAGACATAGACTGACAGTGAGAGAGCAACAGGCAGAGAAAGACAGACAGACAGTGAGAGAGCGACAGACAGTGAGAGAGCAACAGGCAGAGAAAGACAGACAGGGAGAGACAGAGACAAACAGACAGAGAGACAGACAGGGAGGGAGGACAGACAGACAGAGAGCGACAGAGACGGAGAGACAGACAGTGAGAAAGCGTCAGACAGACAGTGAGAGAGCAACAGACAGAGAAAGACAGACAATGAGGGACAGAGACAGAGAAAGACAGACAGACAGACAGAGACAGACTTTCAGGTAGAAGAATAGAGTTTGGTTGACCCTCATAACTAGATGTCTCTCCTGATGACTTCCTGACTGGTGGTGTACGTTGGAGAGTTCATATGTAGGGGCTCCACTGTAGAGATACTGTGATACTGATAGTGATACTGAATATTTCCCGTAACACTGAACAGATCCGTCGGAAACATCTGCCGAAATTCCCGTTTGCACTTGAAGGAAACAACTAATAATAACAAACTGAGCTTTTCCATAGAAAACAATGATTAAAAATAAAGATTCAATAAAAAATATATATAAAAAAACTAAATAAAACTCGAAACCTCACTCGAAAATGATCAATATAACATTAAAAAGTGTCAACGTAAGATGTGATGATGATCACATGACATGACATCACATCTCCATCCTTCTGCCAACTCCCCGTCGGCATCTGTCACACCAGTGTTCACTACTGCTGTAGCAAAGGTAGAGGCACAGAGAGAGGAAGTGACGATGACATCACTTCCTCGTGGAATGAAAGCGCTCGTGTGTGTGTGTGTGTGTGTGTCAGTCACTCAGGTAGGTGTGTGTGTAGATCTTCTGTCTGATCCAGGGAGTGAAGTGAGTCACGTTACTGTAAACTCCAGGACCCAGGACTTTACTGAAGCAGACGCTGCCCCAAGAAGTCAGACCGAACAACGTCCAGCGACCGCCGCTGTCCTCGCACACCAGCGGACCGCCGCTGTCCCCCTGGACACACACAGACAGAGTCACCGGTCTGTCCCCGAAGGAGACGGCAATGTAAACGAACTGTAGAGAAAAAAAAAAAAACGTCACCATGCAGGAGTCGACCGTCCCTGCGTCGTATCCTGCGCAAAGCATTCTGGGAGTGATGGTCTTCATGTCAAAGTAGGACTGACACTGGGTCAGAGAGATGATCCGCACCACCCCCTCCTGGAGTTTAAAGGGCACTGCAGGCACACAGACAGAAGGAGGACCAATGGTGGTGATTAGGATCAATTTCCGATCACAAGGCATGATGGGAAATTCCCTTCACTAATGTTCTACAGAATATTCTGGACCATATTTGGTCCGTTCTGACACTCACTCCTGTTGCCCATGTGACCCCAGCCTGTGATGTAACAGTAGGAGTCAGGTGACGGCAGCTCCTCGGGCTGCGGCAGACACACGGGTCGGACGAACGCCGTCTCGTCCACCTGCAGGAAACACACAAACACCATCCTGGTCAGGTCTGTTCCCGTCGGCCGAGTGAGACGACCGAGCGTCGGTGACCGTTGACCTCAGAGTCCAGCTGAACCACGCTGATGTCGTAGTCCACCACCGCCCGGTTGTAGCGCGGGTGGACGTCGATGGAGCGCACGCCGCGAGTCTGACTGTGGAGACCGGGGTGGTCCAGGTTGTTGAGGCCCAACACCACCTTCCACAGATCAGCGCTCTCCCTCCTGGTGGAGAGGCAGTGTAAATACAACGACTGTGGTTAAACTATGGCGTTCAACTATGACATCATCCGCCGCTCACCCCTCAAAGCAGTGTGCCACGGTCAGGGCCCAACGCCGGTCGATCAGAACGCAGCCACATACGTGTCCACTCTGACCGCTCTGCAGCGAGCACTGCCAGGGCCACGCCCCTCGACGTGACACCCGCCCACCCAGAATCCTCTTCCTCCTGTGGTGGTAGATGTTGACTGATGGACGGAGACCACACTCTGACGGCAAAGACGAAGAAACAGATGTTGCAAACACAGCTGTTGGACTAGTGGCAGGACAGAGTTACTACATGATTCTAATCAAGTAAAAGAAAGGTTGAGATTAGGTCCTAAAACCTAGTCCTGATTCTGATTGGTTAGGATTCAGACATCATGGTCAGCAGAGCCACAGATTGAAAGGTGAAGGGTTTCACAGGGAGACAAAGACATTGTCTCACTACTGTCTCACTTGTGGTGGCCATCGTTGGCCATAGGACGGTTGTAGGCAACGTTTATCTAGAGTTGTTTTGACAGAATGTTGTTTGTTCATGAAGTGATTTAAGACTGTGAGGAACTTTACCTTCTCTGGAGCAAAGAACCGACACCCTTCGCCTGGAGTGACAGGCATGACTGAAGACAGAGGAAGACAGAGACAATTAGAGACAATTCCTTCACTGCTGCATAACATTCAGGAGACGTTCACGTCAGCGGATTAAAAAGGAACAACAGGGATTTTGTCGTGAAATCTGTGTCTCCTTGTTGTCTCTGCTCTTGTCAACACTTCAGTCTTCACCCTGGGGACGGTCTTTTACCTCCTCTTCTCCAGCCGGGCCTGCAGGGCAGAACCATTCCTCAGGTTCCAGTCAGGATGGACGTGTAGCCATCGTCGACGTCCTGGGACTCCAGGCTGGTCCGCCACCATGGTCACAGAGGAGGGCACCCTGGAGGAGGACACACAGAGACAGGACGTTAAAACTACTGGCTGAAGTGAGAGGTTCTGCAGAATTCCCAGGGGTTTGGACTTTGTTTTCACAAACATTTGTCTAAACTGGAGAAATGGTCGTTAAATATTTGATATATTACATTTGTAGGTATTTAATGACAACAAAAAGTTTAGGGTTAAACCGATGTATAAGTAAAAGTCACTAGATGGCAGTGTTGCAGGACATGTAGTAAATCTCATACTTGTTTGGCACAGATAAATAAATAAGTCAATAAATATGGTGGGGCCTCCAGACTGTGGCCTAGTTCTAACCCTGACCCCTGTCTTTATGGTTTTATTGCATCAGTTACTGACCTTACCCTAGTCCCAGCTGGGCGCAGGTCAGACGACTCAGCTCGTGGTTCCACTCGTCACCACAGACCTGGTATTCGGCCGCCGTCTTGAAGACGGTCAGGACTGAACCAGATCGATCCGACAGGGACACTTGGAGACGAGGACAGAGAGAGAGAGAGAGAAAAACAAAAGAAAAAGATAAAAATAAATAAATGAATCACCGGGTCTGTATGGTGCTGTGATAAATATTCCGTCAGGTCAAACTCAATGTTGACCCTCGACCAAAATTGTCTGTACAGTTCACAGACCAAAACAACCCAAAATATATGTGCTATAACACAGTTCACGCACATATATTGACGGGAGACGTCAGGAGCAGAGAGATGTGTAACAGCCCTGAATAGAGGCTAAAATGCTACATGTATTAAATATTTCTCTAATATTGGGAAAATGTTGGCAGTACATGGAAAAGGCAGAAAGACAATCATAATGTAAATTAATAATGCGATTTGGACAAGTTTGGTGGCCCATATTCAAAGGCCAAATGGGCTACAACCAGCCCCCAGGCCTTAGTTTGACCACATCTGACAGAGCATTCTCCACTGACACAGTGTTCCCAAACCTTTTTTTGAGCCACGGACCAGTTAAATGTGGTACTTTTTCACAGACCGGTTGTTAAACCCTTATTAAATGAAATTTCCGGTGTTCTGAAATATTTTCCTACCTATAAAATCTTCCTACCCCAAATAACTGTGCATGGACACATGGAGTTCTCAGGTGCACCCAGCCTATAATTATCTGCTACCAGAATGGTATAAAAGGTTAGAATCTTGTGTCATTTTGAGTTTATTGTTGTTGTCTTCACTGAGAAAATATTTCCTAATCAAATGTTAAATGTGGTACTTTTTCACAGACCGGTTGTTAAACCCTTATTAAATGAAATTTCCGGTGTTCTGAAATATTTTCCTACCTATAAAATCTTCCTACCCCAAATAACTGTGCATGGACACATGGAGTTCTCAGGTGCACCCAGCCTATTATTATCTGCTAGCAGAACGGTATAAAAAGTTAGAATCTTGTGTCATTTTGAGTTTATTGTTGTTGTCTTCACTGAGAAAATATTTCCTAATCAAATATAGTTGCATTATTGATGATGGAATCCTNNNTCCTAGCCATTCTATTGGTCAGTTCTTTTGTTGATATGGGTATGGATCAAGTGGAAGTCATAGACAGATGGGGACAAAAGGAAACATTATTTCTCTGCGGCCCGGCACCAATTCACCCACGGACCGGGACTGGTCCCCTGTCCGGGGGTTGGGGACCACTGCACCAATACACTAATCCTCCATTAAACTCACAGGTCAACGCTAGTTAGTTTGACACATGTGATGTGGACAATCTTTGTTATTTTGTCTTTTACAGTGACAGTAGTGTGGAGGTCAGTCCCGTACAGAGACAGAATAGTCTCAAAAAACACACGCGTAAACATGGATCTGCGTGCGTATTCAGAGAAGAACACAAAAACAACGCTTCACACGTCAAAATACGCTTGTGAATTGTGGTAGGCGCAGGCAAATTGTGCTTTTAATTTGTGTAACTACGCGCAGGCTAATTTGTATTTTTGAGACGCCGTTCAGATTTGTTAGCGTAATCTTGCTACGTCACTCCGTCACCAGCCAATCAGAGGTTTCACCCGTTTGCAGCCAATCACACGGCAGTGTCCCCACGAGGATCCGTCTGTCACGTCACTAAACTGCTTCCAAGAACCAAGTTTACGTCCTTCAATAATGGCGAGCATTCAAGTGTAAGTATCATGTGACAACATGCTTACATACTTACACTCAAACGCTCGCCATTGCCTCTTCCAGATGCCATTTTTGTAGGACGTGAACTTGGTTCTTGGACGCAGTTTAGTGACATCACAGACGGACCCTCGTGGGGACACTGCCGTGTGATTGGCTGCAAACGGCTGAAACTTCTGATTGGCTGGTGACGGAGTGACATAGCAAACTTACGCTCACAAATCTGGTCGGCGTAAAACGAGTCTCAAAAATACAAATTAGCGTGCGCGTAGTTTCACAAATGAAAAGCACGTTTTGCGTGCGCGTACCACAATTCACAAACGTATTTGGAAGAATTCACAAACGTATATTGACGTGTGAGGCGTTGTTTGTGTGTTCTTCTCAGAATACGCACGCGGATCCGTGTTTACGCGTGTGTTCTTTTTGAGACTATTCTGGCTCCATAGTCCCGTATCATGTGTGTCTGTCGTTACCACAGTTCCACTCGTCGGAGCTGTCAGAACAGTGTTTCTTCCCGTCACACCACAGCGTTCGATGAACACACTGGTGGTTGTTGCAGGAGAGTTCGTTGTCTTTGCACTTTGCTGTAGAAACAGAACAAATCGAGTCAAAAATGAGGACGACTGTGACGTGTTTGGAGATTCATTCATTTTTAGAAGGAGTAAAGTCTCAAGTCTCACAGCAGTTGGCCTCATCCACCTGCAGGGGGCAGTCTGGGAAACCGTCACAGATCATGCTGGCTTTGATGCACACGTTACTACCGGGACACTCCCATAGAGAGCGCTCTGTGCAGCCTGACGGACACACAGACTGTTACCCACAGTCTACTTCCTCATCACAGATATTTTTATTTTTATTTGCTGACTCACCGCAGTGTTCCTCGTCACTGTGGTCGTCACAGTCCAGGTGTCCGTCACAGCGTTTGGACGCCAGGACGCAGCGACCTGATCGACACTTGAAGTGACTTGGCGAGCACTCTGTCACAACCGAGAACCACAAGAGGAATAAACAACACTTCTTCTGAGGCGAGGACAGTGAGGACAATGATGTCATCACTCCGTACCATCTACACCTGCCTCCGGCAGCAGACAGGTGGCGTTTCCTCCTTCTTCTGGAAACTGACTACAGTCCGAGTCCTCGGGCCACTGCAGTCCCACGATGCCCAGGACGGACTCACACTTCTCCTTGGCGTTACGACAGAGTGACCTGGGGGCAGAGACGTGAGGGGCAGGTCAGTTTCGGGGCCGACCTGGTCAGGCAGCCTCGGGCCCCTTCTCCCTGCAATGCAGGCATTTTACCACTAGGGTAAAAACATTTATTTTTGACACTTTCAAACCATGAATTCTCCATCTGTCTCCTCCTCAACTTTTGGAGGGTTACTGGATGCAGACTTTCTAACAGACTGTGTGCAGCGCCCCCTAATGTGAGCAGTAGTCAGAGGCAGATTTTGAAATGATGTAAAGAGCAGTGTTCAGCTTATCTCCACCAGGGGGAGACCTCAACAATAGAGTTCCCCTGAAGGGTTAGTTGTAGCTGAAAGACTTGAATGTAACTATTTACATGGTTCAATGTTTCTGCAGTTCATTATTATTTATTTAAGTAATTTAATTAATTAAAAATGAATGAATCAATGACAAAAATCTGCAGCAGGACTCAGATTGACTCAGTCTTCTTCTTTACCTTTCGTCTTATCCCATTTTTCAGGGGTTGACACAGCGAGTCAACAATTGCCATCTCCCCCTGTCCTCTGTATCCTCAACTCTAACTCCAACCACCTGCATGTCCACCCTCTCCGCATCCATCAATCTCCTCTTTGGCCTTCCTCTTCGTCTCTTACCTGGTAGCTCTATGTCCAGCATTCTTCTCCAAATGTAATCACTGTCCCTCCTCTGAACATGTCCAAACCATCTTAATCTGTCTTCTCTAGCTTTTCTCCAAACCTTCCTGTCTGTGTTGTCCTTGTTCCTGATCCTGTCCATCCTTGTCTCTCCTAAAGAGAATCTCAGCATCTTTAACTCTGCCA